>JASDQU010819625.1:4033-19154 GCA_032191745.1 Picea mariana | reverse complement strand
TGCACAAGAAGAATCAAGGATCGATGCAAAAGAGAAACCCCAAAAGGAATACAATGATCAAGCTTTTACAGCAAGGTTCAATAATTTTAGGAATAAAAGGAAGTTTGGCTCCAGGAAGAAATCAAATCAAGAGAAAGATATGTCAAAAATGCAATGCTTCAACTGTCGAAAATATGGTCACTACAAGAATCATTGTCCTAAGCTAAAGAAAAGGAAGGAGACATGCAAAGCATCAGTTTCCAAAGAAAAGGAACCTTCAAAGAAGACCAAGCAAGATAAAACATACTTCTTCTTCTAAGACAAGGTAACAATACTCTTCATAGTTCTTGTACATACCATGTTTACATAGTTTCTGTACATATCTTCCATATCCATTTCTTAGAAGATTAGATGTTCAAAGAGAAACTATATCTATAGAAGAAAAAACAAGATAAGGATTATTATCACGATGATTACAAGACAGGCAATACACATGAAAGGATGAAGTACATCAACAACCCCGGTCAACAATTCATGTGGAAGCTATTACATAAGTAACAGCTGCAAGATAAGCTGAAATTAGAATCAAACTTGAAGAAACCTGGAAGAAGCAAAAATAGAAAGAAGTCAGTAATCAAGAGGAAATTGGAAAAGGACTTATGACACTTTGAAGAAGGAAATAAGGATGTATATGGAAGCATGGACTCTGTTAGATGGAGGGATTCAATTATATAATTCCAAAAGAAGAGCATGCATGGATGCATGAAGCAAGGATTAGGAGGGATCTAATCCTAAATAATATGATCCATTGAATATGATGAAGTATCTATCCATGTTCCCATCAATGGTAGAAACCATGAAAAGTAGCATGTGTTCAGTTTGACTTTATAAGAAGTCTTCTTCAAAAACGAGCCTTAAAGTATCCTCGGTTGTCCATCCACATCCATTATCCTATGATGAAAGGAAGTAGTTGGAATCCTCAAGGCATGGAATCTATAGAAAACTCCATGGACCCAAGAGCTAAAGAGAAACATGAATAAGAACATGAAGATTCCAAGAGAGAAATAAAATCCATAACAACCAGTCATCATATCAAGAATCATAAGACCACCAGCTTGATCTGAACCTTCTAAAAGAAATCAAGCAGTAGAAATGAAAGTTGTGATGAAGAATAGTGTATGGAAGACTTATGAATGAAAGCATTACGAGATCTAGAACCAAAGGTTCTCCCAGATGGAGGGAGAGGACTATGATGATAGCTTGTTCTAGACATACCTCTACATGAGCCATTATATCTTCTGCAATATCCATGGGTTGGATTTTACATCAGATAAATGTAAGGAATGTTCTCAGAATAATTGAACAAGAAGCGTATGTAGAGAAACCTCAAGGTTTTGAGGTACACCAGAAAGATATTCTTGTATACAGATGGAAGAAGATCTCATACGGATTCAAACAACTTGGTGTAGAGCCTCCAATGCACAGCAGAAGCATGGTGAAAACTTTCTATCACAGAGATATTGTATCAGAATGATTACTTAGAAGCTTAGGATGATGGATTGCTAATCCATGACAAACTCTCAAGATGGTAGAAGAAATACCACTTGCATATGTTCTAGTTTGACCCTTTCCATGATGTTATGAGCTGGAAGGAAACAAAAGATGAATCCAAAAATGATATACTATATTGATTAGAGCTATATGAAGCCTTCAGAGAAAACCAGTGTTACAGAAAGACTGAAGTACATTGATATCAAGTATTACATTCTATGTAATGAAGTCCATAAATGAGAAGTGGTTTTCCAATATATATATTTCCATAGATGAGCAGATAATCAGATATTTTGGTAAGGCCTCTGTCCAAGATGAAAGAGTTTGTGTACTCAATATTGAGCTCGTGGAGACGACTTCCTTATTGAAAAATGAAGAGATGACTCCCAGGTTGGGAGGGAGAACTGATGTGTTATTGATTTATGGATAGTCATTTTTTAGTTCAAATAAGGGTCCAGGATGAGAAGTTCCCTTTTCCAGTTCAGAAATTTGTTTGAGATCTCTGACGAATAGGAATTTTCCAGTTCGAAAAATGGTCTAGATCGAACGGTCATTTTTTGTAATGAAAATGGTTCGATGGATTGTTGATGTACCATAGAAAGTGATTCCCCTTGTGGCCAGTGTGGGGTAATGGTATAGGATAGTCTTTCTTCTTAACGATCACTCTCAGTAGTGGTCAAGAAGATTGGTTCACCAAACCTGACAGTCATTCTTTCGAAGCTCACAGTTGTGAGCATTTTCGAAGAATGGTCCATTTTGGAGGTTGGTGCAGGACAATCATTTCCTTAGGAAATGGTCTGAACAGTCATTCCCTAGGCTAGATTCATTCTCTCCAGGTTGCACTTTATTTAGTGTCGGAGGAATGGCCTAGATAGGTGAATGGTCCAAGTTCAGCAATCAAGGACAGGCATTTCCTAGGGTAGACTCATTCTCTCTAGGTTACACATTGTTTAGTTCTGAAGGAATGGCCCAGATAGGTAAATGGTCTAGGATCGGAAATCAAGACAGTTATTCTTCTTTGCTTGAGAAGAATAGTCCAATAACTCATGACTCATGTTTTACCTTCTGAGGGAAGATGCTCTTCTAGATATCACAGTTGTGAGTGGAAGAATGGCCCAGATGATTCAGTTTATATCATAACGTTATTTTTCTATGCAGGTATATATTAGATGATATGATTGCTATGGACACTGTATGTCTGGAGACATTAGATGTATACTACTATGGTGGATGTGTTCCATTGATTGTGACTATGTGTCATTGATTAAATAGTTGTGTGCTACTTGGTGTGGTAGTGTACCACTGGATTGTAGTTGTGTACTACTATGGATAGACACAGTTGTGTTCTATTGAATGACATTGTTCTGATTGCCTTGTAGACTATCAGTAATTTTGAAAATGATTATCATCTAGTTGGATGATCAGTGTACTGATGGACAGAGATTCTCCAGACAGAAAATGGTCCAGAACATCTATTCTTCTAAGACATATGCCTAGATTATAAGAATGGATTTTGTATCACTCCTTGAAGTGATTAACTTATTCAGCATCACGTCTAATTAATCAAATGGAGTATGGTTTCGAAAGATGATGCAGTTGATATTGTCAAATGACACTGATAGTGATGATGGTGTTCATGATCTAATCATGAGATAGTCTGTACGACTATGCTACCGATTCAATGGTATGTTTGTGCTCAAGACCATTTCCTTCAGTACCTCCCTAGCTACGAGAGAGTGTTGATATTATGGTAGTTTTGGGAGGTATTTACCTCCACATGTAAACCTGACAAGAATAGAATATTATGGGAAGAAAGAAGAAACCCTAAGTAATTGATTAAGAACCCTAGAAGACAAGTCAGCTCAAGAGAATGATTTATATTAATTTATTAGTCTCCAAGAGTATAATTTGGCCCAGCTAAGTGACTTAGAGGAATATAAATAAAGGGAGCTTGAGGTCATTTGTACACACACCTCACAACTGCAGTGGTGCGCAAGTTTGGAGAAGAGTTGCAGTTGCAGCTATTGAACTTAGCATATTTCGGTTTTGGTTGGGATTCTCTCTTGGTAATGATTTGGACTTTCTACTTGGCCTCTTCTAGTTATTTTTGCTTGGTGCTCTATCCCTGGAGAGAGGTGTGCTATCTTGTTTGTCTATCTATCCTAGGGTTTTCTTCCGGAATGATTCTCTGTCAAGGTTAAGGTTCTCGGGGGTGGCTTCAGCCTATGGTTGGGTGACAATATCGCTATATTGTCTATGGTTAAATGAGCACATCCATTACTTTCTAAAAGTATCGACAATTAACAATCTCACGCTCTAAGATATCATAAACCTGCTTCCAAGACTTAATTTCGTCCGTAACTCGCAGAGTTGTGTCTGATAAAATATATGCATTTGGATTGGAATCATCCCCTAATGCCATAATCCTCAAGGAAATAAAATTATCCTGCCTATAACAAGAGAAGTCTGTAATCTTTTGACTGAATGAAAAACTATTAATTGCAATTGGTAAAATGACTTCGAAATTCGAAGTGTTTTATTCATAAAGTCTATTGGTCTTCTTCATATAGATCTACTGATGAAGAATTTATTAGAAACTTAATGGAATTTGTTACTTGGTGATTCGGAATCTTTATTGAAAACATTACCCTTAATCAATCATAAATGTCATTAATACTTCGATGGTTCAACGTTCGGAATTTTTTGAAGTGACAAGATGGAAATCTCCTGAAGTCTGAAACTGCAGAGTGATTAACTAATACTTAATCATGATTAACCTAAGTTATTAAATGTTTTATTAGTTTTTAAAACACTTTTTACTTTTTGTAATTACTTCGGTGCTTTGTGAACTCAGTATTTGTTAAAACTTTCGAAGGGAAATCTCCTAGAGTGACATGGCAAAGATGATGTCATTCTTGATGATGAGTCAAGAAAAGAAAGGTGACACGTGTCACTTGAAAACGTATGAATCATCTAACGGAAGTATTAAAAATAAGTGCCATGTGTCATCCTATGAAAATATTTTTAAATCACACGTGTCTTATGACTCGTCCATGAGTCCTTTAGGAATTATTGCAAGGAACTATCTTCTAGATTTCAGGATTTTGGGGTTTTTTCTGTTTAGATTTCTTGGCACACCCAAAGAACGAAGCTCAAAAGTGGTCATTAAATATTTTCTTTGAAAACTTGGGCAGCTTCTACACTTCGGAGATCATAAAAACCATTCGATCAACTTAGAATAACTCATCAATGAAAGATATTGTAAGCACCTTATTGATAAACAAAAAGCATTGGATTTATTTTAAATTAAAAGGCAAGTTTGTAAGTTTTTTTTTCTTTTTGGGGTAAAATTTTTATTTCTAAGCGAAAAAAATAAAAGTTCAAAAGCTAAAAACTATAAGTGTTATAACATAGGCTCCATCTGGGGATTGTGGCTCCCTTTGAGGAGTGAAAGAACAGTACACCAAGTGCCTTTATTGGGTAAATGGAGTCATTACTGCTTTTTCGAAAAACATTTTCTAGTTTTATTTGAGAATTAATCATACATAGAAAAATGAACTTATCCAAATCTCAAAACCTTCAAAACACACTTAATGATAGATCTCAAGTTAGGCCATTTAAAATTTCACTTTCTTAAAATTGATTTCAGAATTGTTTAATATAATCAAAATTATTTTAACTAAAATATCAAGCTTCGACCGACTTTGTTCGGTTCAATGTTAAGCAGATGTAACATATTTATTTAGGGAATCCCTAGTCGATCAGAATGTAAAAAATCATTGGAAAGAGAACTAGATAACAGAGTATGATATATAGATATGTATGGAAAACTTACAGATATCATAGATATTGCTTCACTGCCAACGAGCCTGTTCAGTACCCCGGTGAAGTTATCTACTTCTCCCATAATTTGAATTTCCTTTCACTACTTCAATTAACAAAATTGTGTTTCACTGAGATGAGGGAAATCGATATACGAAATTCCTTTCATCGTCTCTTTTGGACAAGATGGGGGAAATCAAATTACGAATTTCCTTTCATCATTTGTCTTAGTTATTTTAACATTTTGAAGTGGAGGAAATCAATATGTATGTAACATACAAGGGATGATATATGTTTAAAATCTTTAAACTGAAGAGAAGGTCCGTCAACAATTTTAATAATACTTTGAAACTAACTTTCTTCCGATTTCCAATACACCTTCGCCTATAAGAGAAAAAAAATTAGGAATTTTAATCTTTTCATGGATAAACCTTGAGCGAATTTGTCAGTTTAAAATCTGATATCATGGATAAAATTATCAGGATTGGCCTAGACATACCTTTTTCAATTAAAATCAAAGGAACAAAAAAAAACAAATTTGCCTAATCTTTTTTTGAAAATATGCTTTTAAGTTTTCAGAGTCAAGGTAAGTTTCTTTATTTCTATGAAGACTAAAAGGAGGAGAAAGGAAAAAGAAAATCTGAAATGGATAAAAATTTGGGGATAGATAAAAATAACCAAATCAGGGATTCAGAAGATCTAAAACAAAATATCCTAATCCCACACGAGTTTGTGTCTTAAATTCATATTTCTTTCAAGTACATTTATTATTATATTTATTTTCATTTCAGAGATGACTTTAGAATTTATCAACATGACACTTCAAGTTATAATTTAATACATCTCTGATTTTTAGGTCATGTGATAATATTATCATGAGAAAAACTTCCTTGACATTCATTTCAAAAGGAATTTTTTAATTTTATTTGAACTATAAGAAGAGTAGGGACTTATACCTTATTTTCCTTTTGAATTTTCAGCAAGAGAGATTATTTATTTATCACCTGTTTTTAGAGAAATCAAATGCTTGAAAGATGAATGTCAATTTTTATTTAACCTCATCTCCTGTTCAACAAGATCTATTCTACAAAATGAATAAAATACAAAATATTGGATAATCATGTAGAATACAGATGATATGTGATACAGATATTTTTTATTTCACATTTAAATGATGTCAAGAAATAATAAATTTATTGAAAATATTTACAACAAATGATCAAATGAATGAGATAATTTACAAAAAGAAAAGAAAAATTGAAAATTAAAATTGTCAATGTCGATCCAATCTGATATATACAATGGAAATCTAAAATGTAACTACTGCATGAAATGTTTTAAATAACGCCTCGTTGGCCCTTGACAGGCTGGTCAAAGATGGAGTGCCCAGGCGAAACTGAGATCACAGATCTCACTTACTTTGCAGGCTATGTGGACTGAGTAAGGGGTTATTTAGGGTTTTGTAATGGGTTATGGGATGTCAGCCCATGGGGTTTACCCATGAGTAGGCCTTATTGTAAGGGATTGTAAAAGTATAAATAAGTAAGAATGCATGGTAGAAGTATTGAAGTAGTGGTAGTGGGAGTGGCTAAGTTCAAGTAATTGGATTGGCTTTGTGCAAGGGAATGTCTATGTGTAAGGATTTGTGCTGATAGAGAGTTGGCTCAATGCCTTGACCTAGTCGGGAAGGAGGATCCGGTGCTCAATACGTAGATCTCCTGTCCTATATATGTGAAGCTAGACTATGTGGCTTGGTGCACAAGAGTCGTTGAATGTAAGAGATTGATGAATAATAAAGAAGATGAAGTAGTTGGTGGATGTAGCCCCACACTGGGGTGAACCACGTATATCTTGTGTCTTTGGTGTGCTTTGTGTTGTGTTATTTATGTTATTTATTTTATTAGTGCTTTTCTTATTGTGTATGATATATATATATATATATATATATATATATATATATATATATATATATATATATATATATATATATATATGCTTAGTGATTTACTTAAAGATAAATGAATGTTAGGTCTAACTCAATGCTATGTGCTAAGTGGTTGAAGTGCTTAATATTTATTGTTATTGCGTCGATCTATCTTTAAGTACGTTCTATGATGTTAATAAAGCTAATGAGCTAATGCATGTCCCCTTCTAAGTGTTACTAGAGTACTCTGTGAAGTGTTATTATCACACAGATCTGTGTCCCAAATTGGTTACAAACACCTGCATTCTGTAACCCCCCCTGCTTCTACCTCGAGTGAGAATTCACCAACTTCGCAGGTGTTTCTGAAAGGGTTGGTAGTTAGGGTTTTATTGGTGCTTTGTTGAGTGTTGAACCCTGGATCTGCCCCTATGCTAACAAATGGTTCTGTTGCTAGGACATGAAATTGTGATTACTGGGAACTGAAGTAAAGAAAAGAGAATCTTTGTGCATAGATCTGTTGTTGAAGTGYGCAGTACTCTACTTGACTTATGAAGCTCTATGCTAAGAAAGAAATCTGATCTGAAGAAAAGAGGTAAGATCCGAAAAGAGGTAAATCTTTGTGCTTTGTCAAGAGTAAGATAAGTGAAAAAWTTTGTTTCAAAAGTATGAGAGTAATTATGTTTAATAGATTATGTCCTAGTCTGAAGGCTAGGGCACAGTTGGAAGAAATAATTGATTTAAGTAAATTTAATAGAAATGAAGAAAGATATGTTATTCCTATGCATAGAAAGAGATTTTGAACTAATAAGTAGATGCATGAACCTAGGAATTTTTTTTGCAGATTGCAGGTCCAGCACTGTGATCCCAGTGCGTAGTACAAAAGAGGTTGGGGAACATACAAGAGAAAAAGAGGATTGACATTGTGTTATAATTACAAAAGACTGGGACATCTTGCTAAGGAATGCCCTGGTACAGGTCCGATTTTTCTTTGTTGTAAGATTATTGGTCATGAAGTTGAGGATTGCCCAAGGATGATTGCTAAATTTCAACAAATGAACATGAGACAAGAAAACTATGAAGGAATTCAAAAGGCTAAGGGCATATTAGAGAAATGATCAGAGGAAGTTTAGACTACATTAGTAAAGTTGAAAGAAATGATGGATATTCATAAAGATGTCAGTTTACCAGAGATCCTAAAAGTAAAACAACGCATAAGTGCAAGAATAGAAGACTTCAACATAGATTGTGTCTTGGATGAAGAAACACAGGTGAATATTATGACAGAAGGAACTTGGGAAATTTTGGGAAAGCCTATTGTGGTTCCTTCATTGGAAAGGATAGGCTTGTTTAAAGGAAAAATGATAACCCTATGTGGAAGAATTGCTAATGTACCTATTATTGTTCATGGAATATCGACCGAAGAGGAATTTGAAGTCATTAAGTTTGTTGGGGACAACGCCCCTTTCCCACTTTTGTTAGGTAAGTCTTGGATTGAGAAGGATCAGATCAGAAGGAAAGCATAGGAAGAAGCTATAGAAAATAAAAGGCAAGAACTAAGGGACTACATAGCTAGAAAAATAGACTGACTAATAGAAGAACGAGAGGATAAGTCGAAGAAACAGGGATAGAAGGAAAGAGAATTAGCTATCAAGGTTGAAAGAATGTAAGAAGTTTTGAAGGACCTATCTATGCAAGAAAGAATAACACCCACCCTGGAAGTAATACGAGAAGGGATATTAACTTCAAACCCTTTGAGGGCACATCAGCAATGCAAATTTACCATGCGAGGAGAAGATAAGAATAAGAATGGAAAGAGGATTCTAGAAACATTTAGAGAGACTCAGATCACAGGAAAGAAGGCAAGGAAGCTCAATAAAAAAAAATCTAAAAAGTTGTATGAAGCTACAGATACCATATGGAAGACTTCGTAGACTGGAAGCTTATAGGAGACAGGTTCACAAKATTTGAGCCTCGCTGGAACAGCAAGACCGCGCAGAATGGGACTTCGCCCTAGTGAAGCTATATGACSATTGGAGGTGCCCTGATCATTAGAAYGATGCTTTGGAACGATTAGAAAATGAATTTATGGGTGGATGGATCTCTCTTGGATGTTGAGACCGTGCCATAATGGACAGATTCACATTGATGGAATCATTCCTCRTTGTTGGAATAATCTATTATGGTGCCCCGCTTATTTAACTCATTGGTCACCACACTAGGACCACTTTTCTACCAGTGATTCACTGAGCCAAGAAGAGAATTGATTGTGTATTGAGTTATSTTATCAAAAACTAGACMTCACCATCTATTTTTCTACCCCACCTGTCCATCCATCTACCCTGACTTGTCAGTTTAAAAGTGAGAATGTCGGGCGAGCCTACTGAATTAGAGAAGTCCGTCAAGGAGGTTCTTAGGAAGATAATGGCCGACAGACAGTTATTTGAAGGTGTTCAAGCATCGTTGACTAGGGGAATGCATGCTTCCCCTTTGACTGGACATCGTTCTGGCCCTGTTAACCCCGTGACTAAGCGGTGAAGTAAGCATCGCGGTGATCTGGATAATGCGAAGCAGATCCCGTCGATCCTACCAAATTATACACCACCTTTGGCTAGAGATATTAACCGCGAAAACATCCCACAAGATTATGAGTACACCTTGTTCACCACATACATTCTGAAAGGAATACGTGTAGTCAGGACTCAATTAGGAAAAATCTCGTTACTGAAGAACAACGACTTCAATCTAGGAGAAAAAAATAACTATGCTATGCTAGCGCCCCACCTCTACTTGAGGAAGTCAACTGGGAAGAAGCCTTGCCTTGTCTCCCAGCCATGGATTAAGGATCTCGCGCAGTCCACTATGCTAAATGTGATGAAGATTCCCCATTTTGGTCACCACCAGGAGGTTAACGCTTGTGTTAAACTCCTCTTGTCGTGCTATCATGGAGGATACCTGTGGATCAACTAGAGGATTAGTGTGGATTTGGCACTGATACACTTCATTACAGGATTAAGCATGAAGGAACCTAACCCCCAACAGTTTTATCCAAGGAAGGCCTTGAACCTCTCCCTGACATAGCGTATCAAGGAAGCTTACGGTGAAGTCAAAAAAGGAAAGCGAGGTTACAAGGTATCCTCTATATAGGATGGCACAGTGTGCCTCGCTTGCCAACTCATAGTTGGAAGGCTCGTATGGAAGAACCTCCCCACACAGGTCATCAGGTTCATGGTGGAATTCGTAGGAAAATTTGTGGAGGGCATGCAGATGAACTGGGCAAGTTACCTCATCAATGAACTAGAGAAAGATTCTTGCAAAGCCTAGGATTTGGGGTACGAATTCCACTTCAGATGGCTAATCATTTTGATCGCATTTGTCGCTTGGAAAATTCCTGAAGGAGCTACATTTCTAGAGATCAAGCCATCGGAGTCGTTGGCCACTAGGTTTTCTACCTTGTGGTACACCAATGACATGGTGAAGTAGTGGCAGTCAAATGTCGTGTTCCATGAATACTATCAGCAACTCAAGGTTTCCATTGAGTCATTTCTATGCATAACACCATGCACCCTGCACCAATACCGACCAATAGCCAAGTTCCATAAAGATCTGTATTTCATCTATATCATTGTGTGCAGAGATGAAAACAAGGAAGAGTTACAGTCATACTACAAGATAACAGATGAAGACATGGAGAAAATCACGAAGGAATGGTCATAGGAGTTCCTTGTACCTGTCGCTGATGCAGAACTCTCTGACACTGACACCATACAAAGCCCCATGGTCACCTAGGTCAAGCATGTCAGACAGTCTAGTGGGACAAAGAAGAAGAAGAATAAACATGAAGAATTCTAGGATATAGAGGTTGATGAGGAGGAAAACGCCTCTGAAGAAAATGGATCTGGCTCGCTAGGAGGAGGAGGAGACGAAGCAGATGGAAAAGGAGGAGGGGATGATAAAGGAGGAGGCAAAGCTACACCACCTGAAGATCCCCCTACTAGAACAATCACACCGTAGAAGAGGAAGGTTTCCCCATAGAAACCTTCAACAAGAAAGAATACGTGTGCTAGTAAGCCCCAGCTAGAAGCCACGCTCACAGAGGACGATATCAGTTTGGTTCGCGGAGCTATGGAGGATGCTTTCAAGGACATCTTGCATAGATATAGAGAAAAGTAGGAATATCTATATGGAAGGGTCGAGAAGGAATTAAAGGAAGTTCAGCAAGATATTCGTTTGATCTTCGCAGTACCTATTGCGCCTTCCTCACCACATATTGCAGAATTGGGGGATGAACCAACCCAATTGAGAAGACTTGCAGATGCGACAGAAGCTCGACTTCAGAAAGTCTAGGAAGAGAAGGAGAAGGCTACAACAACCTTGAAACATGATAAATATGAAGCCTTATAATAATTACAAGTAGTGGGGTACAATCTAACTTCCTATGAAAGTGAGAGAGAAGAATTCCAGGTGATGGTCTAGGAGGAAAAAACCCTACCATAGAAAGAGAAGGAGTAGTTGCTTGTAGAGTGGGTAGTAGTCAAAGAGGTAGTGAGTAAATCATATCACTTTATGACAGGCTTGGCACAGGAGGAGCAGGTTGAGGCTCAAGTGGTGAAGCTCGATGAGACCATCCAGTAGCTTCAAGTGAGGATAACAGAGTTAGAGGTCCAAGCAGTGTCGAGCACTCCGCAGGAGGTGCGTGACTAGAGGGAGGAAGCCGCTAAGAACACAGTTGTCAGAATCAGAGCCCCCACCTCAGAATGTAAATAGTTGAGTGATAAGAGCACGCAGACATATGAATTCCTCGCAGAGGATCCAGAACTAAGAAATATGGAAGCGTAGTTACAGGAGGTGCAACAACAAGCATTGTCAGTGAAGGCCCAAATGAAGCTACTCACTACAGTTGAAATAATGAAGAGATATCAGGAGCAGCACGTAGTGTAGCAACAGATCATTGCTCTCTATGGAAAGGTAATGGAATTCACGCAGAAGTTGTAAACTGTGCAGGATAAAGCCTGCAAGATGTTTGAAGAGATTGAAGGACAGGGCTCGCAATTGGACCAAGTGGTTGCAATAGTAGAACATCGCCTGGAAGGGCCTGTTACAGAGAAGATGATCCAAGAGTTTGTTGAGCAAGAGGCTCAGGTGAAGAATCAATTTGAGGCATCTCGAGTTAAGCTCGAGGCCTTCGAAGTAGCATTAACTAGAACTAAGTGACTTGGGACAAGTCACGGGTCAGTGTTGGGGGCCTGTTGGCCCTCGACCAAGTTTTGAGGAAACCTTGGTCAAGTTTGGACCACATTTTGGACCTTGACATGCTGGTCAAAGATGGATCACCCAGGCGAAGATGGATCGCCCAAGAGAAGATGAGATCGTGAATCTCACTTACTTTGCGGGTTATGTGGACCGAGTAAGGGGTTCTTTAGGGGTTTTGTAATGGGTTATGGGATGTTGTCCCATGGGGTTTACCCATGAGTAGGCCTTATTGTAAGGGATTGTAAAAGTATAAATAAGTAAAAATGTATGGTAGAAGTAGCGAAGTAGTGGTAGTGGGAGTGGCTAAGTTCAAGTAACTCGATTAGCTTTGTGAAAGGGAATGTCTATGTGTAAGGCTCTATGCTGATAGAGAGTTGGCTCGGTGCCTTGACCTAGTTAGGAAGGAGGATCTAGTGCTCAGTGTGCAGATCTCATGTCCTATGCGAAGCTCAAATTTGTGGCTTGGTGCACAGGAGTCGTTGAATGTAAGATATTGATGAATAATAATGAAGACAAGGCAGTTGGTGGACATAGCCCCACACTGGGGTGAACCACATATATCTTGTGTCTTTGGTGTGCTTTGTGTTGTGTTATTTATACTATTTATTTTCATAGTGATTTGCTTATTATGTATGATAGATAGATATGTCGATTCTTAGTGATTTACTTAAAGATAAATGAATGTTATGTCTAATTCAGTGCTATGTGCTAAGTGGTTGAAGTGCTTAATCTTTATTGTTACTGCACTAATCTATCTTTATGTACGTTCTGCAATGTTAATAAAGCTAATGAGTTAATGCATGTCCCCTTATGAGTGTTACTAGAATACTATACAAAGTGTTATTATCACATATCTATGTCCCAAGTTGGTTACAGACACCTGCGTCCTATAAGCCCCTATGCTTCTACCTCGAGTGAGTGATCCGGATTATTTTCGGCATGAAATGAGAGCGGAGATATAATAAAGAAATGCACAGAGATATTGCAAATATTCAATAATATAACAGAAATGTATCAGAGATGAAACTATAAACACAGATATACAATAATACACGATTTCTATTAATGAAATAAATGTACAAAGACTGTAAAAATACAAAGTGAAAGAATCGCTAGAATGGTGGCAGCTTATCTCTGAGAAGAGATGTGATGGCTACTCGCATCCGTGAGAAGATGATTACAATGAGGCTCTGAAGGCCCTTTTACAATAAATGGGAATGCAAAAAGTTCTAAACATCCAAAAACCTAACCCTAGGAGATGAAGTTCCAAAAGTCATGTGGGCCCCGTTTGGGTAAGTGAGTACATCAACTTCTCGGGGTTGTAACTTTTGCATACGATCTCCGTTTTAGGCGTGTGATAGCTCGTTGGAAAGGTATCATTGAGGAGATTAATTTTGGGGGCTCAATCATTCCTTTGGCTATCATTGAGAACCTTGATCTCAAAAAACCTTCATTTGGGCCCTCAAAATGGCCTCGGAAGTTAAAACCTGCTAAAAATAGTAAATTGCCAAAATTGCCAGAAAATCATTTTGAGCCATTTGGAAAAGGTGGGTGGCCACCGATATCCACTTGGATCAATCCTCCCTCCTTAGGAAGCAATGTTCTCCATTGCGTTGAGTTCCTAGGGAAGAGGGGAAAGCGATTGCTAAATCTGAATCTTGGTGATCTGCTTGCCTTGCTGGAGATGTGGCATTGCTTAGCTTGTTGAAGACTATCACGAACATATGGTTGGAATGTTTGGACCCTTTTAACCAGTCTGGCTATTTTAGATGATTGTGTGCAGAAGGAATCTCTGTGCTTTACTGCAACCTTATCGACCTGCTTCTGGTGGATAGAAGGTGCTTGGGCCGAGGCTGTAGTGGTTGCAATATCCTTTTGTTCCCCTTTTGAACAGATTGTGGAGAAGATGAATTTTGTAGTATGAGATACTACCTTGTGGCACTGTTTAGGTGGGGCAATAGTTGGAACTACCTCTGGTATCCTATAGAGATGACCCCCCAAGGTAATAATGACACTACGGCGTCGAGACTCACCGATAGCATGGTGTTTCCACATATATGGTTGGCCCAAGAGAACATCACAGACATCCAATGGGGCAACATCACATAATACCTCGTCCTTGAAGGGTTGGATGCCGTATGACAATCGACATTGCTGGCTGACATGAAGATCTCATCCTTGGCGAAGCCACCCAATGCTGTATGTTTGCGGGTGTGGTGTTGTTGACAATCCCAACTGTTTGATGACCTCTGCTGAGATGAGGTTCTTCTGGCTTCCGCTATCAACAATAAAATGTAGTGGGGTCCCCTTCACCCACATCTGTGAATGAAACAGGCGCTCCCCCTCTTCAGGATCTGTTGGTTCTTCTGGTTGAATTGATGCGGTTGCGACAATAGCAATGGGGTCTGCGTCGATGATCTGTCTTTTCCCATTATTTTTAGAATCAGATTTTGAATCAGGGTTCGGCTCCTTGTCTTTGATCTTAGCCACCAATGATTGTTTTGAGCGACATTCATCAGTGTTGTGCCAGGGGCTTTTGTGGAAATCGCACCATTTTCCGGTGTCCTTCTTTGTCTTCCCGTGACCCTTCTTTTC
>JASDQU010819623.1:44869-63726 GCA_032191745.1 Picea mariana | reverse complement strand
AGCTGAGAGGCCGAGGGATGAGTGTAAGGCTATGGATAGACGCCATCGTCTCTGCCGACAATCGAAGTGAGGGACCAGTGGGAGGTTGCGCAAAGGGGGGAGCCGAAGGCCGACGAGGTCTCCAGGGAGATCCCCGGCGTGGCCTCCCTCTCAGTCGTGGCTTGTGGTTCGGCATGGAAGATTCGTTACAGCGGGCGAAGGTCCAGAAGTGAGGGGGAGTCTTCGGGGGGCTGCCTGCACTATCCTGCGTCGACCATGGGCTCAGATGGGAGAACTCCTCCAGCCACCAGCATAAACAATGAACTAAAACCAGGAGCAGCGCCATAGAAAATGTGTAGGATGGGAGATGCGTTAATGCCTGCTCCATTGACAAGAGGGGTATTAAAGTCGCGGGAGGGTGGCGGGTGGTGGCACGAGCCCATCACATGGCTCCGTGCCCCGCTGTCATGCTCCGTCCTCCTCCGTTTTCCAAGTGTACTCCATTAACACCCCATCCAGGGGCAATTTTAATTTTTTTTATTAAAACTCCGTGAGTTGTATTTTTTTTTTCAACATTTTTTTTCCTTTTTATTTCTAAAATATTTTCAAAAAAAAAATTATGTTCTTTATTTCTAAGAAAAATTTGTTTTTTTTTTCTCCTTAAAAAAAAATTGTTTAGTGGTGTTTTTATTTTCCCAATTTAATAATTTTCTTAGTGTAAATCATTAAAAAATAATAATTAACTAATAAATAAATTATCAAGTAATAAAAAATTTAGATTTTTGTCGGAGGTGTAGATCAGTTGGTGATGAGGTGTAGATCAATTGGTGATGGAGTGCATTGTGAAGGAAGTCCTTGTGATGTCAATTGGTTCGAACCTTGCAAAATTGTGTGTACAATGCATGGAACCACATGGGTTCACCTAGAGGTTATAGTGGTAGTGATCGAAATCAACCCTGTGTCACACAATTACGAGCCCACCTAGTTGTCGATTCCGCTAGATACAAAAAAAATAGCACTTTTTGATTTAGGAGTTGATTTTCAGTGATGTATTTGCGGTGGTGGTAGTGGTCAAGGCCACGTTTCAGTTAGGTCATAGTTTTAAATTTGGTGCTATTGGTAGCATCACTTTTCAATTTGAGGGTCAATTTCAGGTTTATGTCCACATTATGTCGTAATGTCAAGGCTACGATTTCAAACTAGTTACAATTTTGATCACCTCCCAAAAAAAGGGTGCTACTGGTAGCACCATTTTTTTATTTGGGGGTTGATTTTGGTGTTTTTTACCCAAAAAGATCATATTTTTGGGCTACAATTCTCGTTTTGAGGTCACATTTCTCATTAAGTAGGTAACTTTGTTCTAAACCAATTTCATACTTGGGAGTGGATATCTTATACTAAATCATTCCCAATTGATATTATGACATAACCCACAATGGTCAATGAAGTTAATTAACTTGATGGTCAATGAACTTGCAAGTGTTTTTTAAATCAATGATAACAGTAACTTCCTACTTCTTGAAGCTTCCTTCCACTCACAACGTTTTGGGGTGGCTATATTTCTAGAATCAGTGAGAACCATATCTTACTATTTATTGAAACACCCTTCCACTCATAATGTTTTGGTGTGCTATGCTAGCCATAACATACATGGATACAATGGGGAACTTTGGTTAAACATGATATATTTCCTCAATAGGGTCCAAGGAAGGCTCTATCGTAATGATTTCTTAATAATATTGAAGAATGAAGATGCTAGAATATTTTGTGAATTTATTCCCTCTAGACATATTCTTATTACATCTAAATAAGATACCATTAACACACCATTCTTCTACTTACAAACAAGTGTTGCATGGCAGCATAGTCCCTGCTAGGTTGGAATGGAAATAAATGCACTGCTACGATGGGACCGGGTACAGACACGTGGGAAGCATGTTGAAGTACATGTGGTATCCATGCAGAGGATGACTTTGTGGCAGCGTTCCACTGGCCAACCACAAGACATTTGGCTTGTAGATGACGCCCCAGGTTAATTTGCGAACGAGGCATTTTTTTCCTGGGGTGTGTATAGTTCAAACATGGTACTTAGAAAACTGCAATAAAGGTTCCTGGGAAAAATAATCAGGAAGCATAGATATTAAACATTCAAATAAAATAGAATATTAAACAAAGTCACATTCAAATGCAATAGAATATTAATAATGTCTTGCAACAAAGGTTCCTGTTTTCTTTGAAATTTATCAAAAATTAATAATGTCTGTTACATATTTCTGAAATCTATTCCATATTTCTGAATCATACACATTAAACATTCAAATACAATAGAATACTAATAATGTCTTGCAACAAAGGTTCCTGGACAAAAAAAATTTAGCGTTCCCGAATTAGTTTTCTTTGAAATTTATCAAAACTACATATTTCTGGAATCTGTTCCATGTTTCTGGAAATTTAAATGCGTTTGTCATATAGACTGGGATTGGGGCTTTCGTAGACCATAAAAAAGAAATAAGTACAAGAATTAGGACCGTAGAAAGAACAAGTGTGTGACGGTAGAGAGGAAGACCTGAAAAGAAGAAATTAGAAGTTATGAGTGTTTGGTTAGAGACTTCTATTTAAAGAGGTAGAATAATTGGATTGATAAAGAAAACAAGATGGCATCAGTATAGAATTAATATGAAGCCGATGCATTTTTGTTGATGTCGTCGATGATCGATGGAATCGTGCCATCCGGTTCTTTCCCTTCGTCGATGAGGTTGTCGATTCTCCGTTGGAACCATTATTCAATGTAGCTTCTCATGGGGGCCACGTTGATTTCATCCTGGATTTCTATGTCGAAAAGCTCATTTTCTAATTTCCATAGATCCATAGAAATACTATGTAGACTCTGTTCAATTTCTTCATTGTGTGCCGAATAGTCCAATAGCTAGCTCTCGAGCTCATCTACACAATATTCAAGGATGTCGTAAAACTTTTTGAAAGACAGCCCCTTTAAAATATCAAGTTTTTCATGGAAGGCTTCTTTGGTCATTGACAAGGATTTGAGAATTAAGTTTGGGTCTTGAACCTCATTGGTGCTTCCAACTAAGTCTATTTGGATTAGGTTTCTGAATAATTCTTCTTTTTCTGATATGGCTTGTTTACATGATTTGACAATGAGCTCCATGTTCTTAACTTTCTTTTGCTAGCATGCTTTTAATTGTTTGGTCTGCTTTGGGGAGGGGAGATTCTCTTGTCTTCTTTTCAGATCTGAGTTTTTGATGGCATGTTTGGAAAAATGGGTCGGCACCTATTCACAGAAATGTTTATCATTTTTTAAATTCGTTTGCAAATGTTCATGCAAATCATTTGACCTCTTTCGAAATGAAGCTATATTTTGTGATGTTTCCCAGGCTTCAGTAACTAGCCGCATTCTTTTCTTGATGTTATTCTCTACAAGGGCTCTACATGATGCCAGGAGGCTGGAGGATACTTTTAACTTGGCTGCAGGGGTAGTAGGCACGTTTTTTGCTAAAGTTCTGGAAAACTATGGGGTAGTAATGAAAGCCTCCTCAAATTCCTTGATGTTGTCTTTCAATTTGGCATTCTCCGCTTCAATTCCTTTCAATAACCATATTTTTAGATTGGTTGTCAAAAACAACGCTCTGTAATATGAAGCATTCCTCTTCATAAAAAATCTCGGTCTCAGTTATTTCCATTGTGGACGGGCCAACTTTGTGCATGTGCTCAGATTCAATTTCAAGTTGCATCTGTTCACTTTCAATTTCGGGTTCGTCCACCTGCCCTGCAACATTTTTTCTCTTCTTCGTCAGGGGAACTTTGTGAGAACTATCATTTTTTGTGCGAGGAGGGTTCTTATCTCCTCCTCCATTTGAAGATTTTTGGGTTGCTTTCTTACTGGGGTGGGTCGTTGAAGCGATGCTCTGTGATGTCGTGCTCTTGGGAGTGTTGGCAGGGGACTGGACACTCTTCTCACTAGACACTTTTCCCTGTTGTTTATACAATTCAGTCGTGCTTTGCAATGTGTCTACGTCACAATCACCAGAAGCAGGATTGTTGTCGTCACTATCTCTGTCTTCGGTCAGGCTTCGATGGATAAAAGAGTTGCTAAAGCCAATTGCTAGTAAATGTTCTCGAAAAATCCCATTAGGGTGGAACCCTTTTATCCTTTCAGCATATGTTACTTTCAATTTCTTGAAATGGCTTTCAAATTCATCAATCTTGTTCACGTTTCTGCACATGAAGTCCTCGACTTTCCAGGGAAGAGGAATGAATTGTTTTTTTTTCTTGTCATGAAAAAATTGCAACCAATGGTTGTATTGCCTTGCTATTTATGTAACAAACATCTTGTCTATGATGTGGCATGGAAGGAAAGAAGGATTTTCCTTGAAGACAAAGACCATTAGAACACTGTGATTTTCCTTTTGTTCAAGTGTCTGCTTCCTATTCAAAAACTTGGTTGCATGGCTAGACAGCTGGGGAGCATCCTTCCCTAACAATAAATCTTTGAAAACTGAGACAAAGTCATTAAAAACTTCATAAAAACAATGGGAGGCCTTGTGCCTCCAGAGGGCCTGGTAACAGAATGTTACTGGGTCAAATCCACAGTTTATTTTCTTGGAAAGAGACGGTTTTGGAAACGAACAATAATGCACTATTGCGAAAATCAAGTAGGATGACATATAAAATTTATTCGATTCTTTGAATCGTGACAACTGGGAACAAAATTCAATGGAAATTAGCTTCCCCCAATCAAAAATGAATTGTTCCTTGACTGTGAAGTACAAAATATAAATAACTATAAAGGAAATTCTTGTCGTGGATGCCTATCCCATTATTCTTGTAAACAACCAAGCAATTTCTCGGAATGGATTTCTAAAGGAACTTACCTACAACTTTGTGATATCTTCAGGAACTATTGTCGGGTATTCAAGGAACTCGACTAATATGTCCAACCCGTTATCATGTTTTTCTAGAAATTGCTTGTAGTCTTGTCCTCTGAAGGTTAATGTTGGCTCCGACAATTTTAACATCTTGTGGAAGACCTGAGGTGACAAAGAAATAGGAGAATGGTCGCGCAGTGGAATAATTATTTGGCTTGAAATATATTTTTCGGTGCACCAAGAGACCACCTCCTTACAATCAAAAACCATAGGGATGCAGCCTGCATGAGCGATTCCAGAGGTCCAAATCACTTCGTTCTGGCCGGAATGGGATGAATAGTAAAAGTATGCCCTAAACCACTGGAAGTTTTGGTCCTGACGTCTGAAGATATTCACTATATATCCACAAAAATGTTGTCGACCTGCTGCCATAAGTTTACAAGAAAGTTTGTTTGCTCCAGACGATGATTGAAATGAAGATTTGGAAGGGATAATATAACGTTGTGCAAATCTTGGTCCAATGCGTGTGAATGGGAGATCTCCTCGAGACTTTCGCTCATTAATGAAAATTTCGACGGCTATTGAATGATGCGTTGTTAACATTAAAGACTAGTAATTGCACACATAGAAGTGCGAACATGGCAGATACGACAATGAGCGATTAAGAATTGGAGATTTCTTGAACGGGCCAACGCGATGACCCATGTTTGAGATGAACAATCGGAAAGGACAATATAACTCTCTACAGATCTTGTTTTAATGCATATTAATGGGATATCTCCTCGAGTGTTTCGCTCATTAATGACAATGTTGATGATTCCTGCATGGTGAGATGTTAGCATGCAAGCCTTCTAATTGCATATTAAGAAATAAGTACAGAGGTCGCAGGGATGGGAAAGAGCAGTTAAGGAGTGTCTAATTATCGAAAGTGGTTGGGCGGGCTTCAAAATAGGGTTACAAGGTACAACAATTGGAGGTGAGGGTGCGAGGGTCAAATTGTATGTCTCAGAACTTTTTGAGTGCAATACGCATAACACCGAAGAGGGTATGATAGGGCAGTCCAAAGGGAAATTTGTATATTGCAGAATTTCGGGTAATGTTTGTAGGACACGAACAATGGAGGTGCAAACGTGAGCCCACCTATTCGGGAACCCGCAATCAAAAAAGTGGCTTAAGTATGGAATAGAGAAACGGTTGGGCGGATTCGTTTTCGCTAATATATTGAAACTTATAATATATATCTCATTGTGTGGCAAGATCTTTTCTGCATGTCTTTGGGAAGAAAAGAGAAAATAAGAGAAGATAAATTAATTTAAATTCGACGAGTCGAGCTTTAATTAAATTTCACTATATCGTCTATGATTTTTCTTTTTAATGGCGGTTAGTACGGTTGTTGTATGATGGACTATTAACAGTAAACCTTGGTCGAGCATAGTGAACAATGCGTAAGAATTGGAGATTTTGTGAACCCTCCAACCCGAGGAACTGCGAAAGAGATTCCATGAAATGGGAAAGTATGGAAAGCCGTTGGACGGGCTTCAAAATTAGGGTGACAATGGTTCCCCAGGAGACGTGACTTCCCGAAGGTCAAATTGTATGTCTTGGGACTTGAATGAAAAATTATTAATGACTTGTTTAACGTTCATGCATAACAAAGTGTTATCATTAAAGCTTACCAATTGCATTCCCAAAGAGAAGTAGGAAGGTGGCAGGGACACAGAACATCAAGTAAGGAATGGCTAATTATCGAAAGCAGTTGGTGATGCTTCGAAATAGGGCTACAAGATACATCCAGTAGAGGTGAGGGCCCAAGGGTCAAATTGTATCTCTTGGGCATGATGATGCATTCCTGTGGATAAACTATATATCGCTGAAGTCTGGGTACTGCTTGCTAGTCATGGAACATTGGAAACACAATACTGAGCCTGCCAGTCCAGGAACCCGCAATCGAAAAAATGTCTAAGTATGAAATAGGGAAACAAAAGGGCAGACTCGATACACAGTAAATGTACAATGTCATGGAAATACAACCAACTTGGGGCTAAGTATTGAAAGGAAGGGCGGATGGATGGTCTCATGATGGGGCATTCTAGCGGACAAATTATATATCGCGAAACTCCGAGAACTGTTTGCAAGTTGTGGAAGATTCCAAACACAATTTTGAGGTCATCATTCTGGGAACCCACAATCGAAAAAGTGTCCAAGTATGGAATAGGGAAACGCTGGCCCGGACTTGTTTTCACTAATATATTGAAACTTGTAATAGATTTTCTATTACCTGGCAAGATCTCCTTTGCATGTTTCTATACAAGTTCTGTAGGAATGGTTAGTCCTCGAGACTTCAGCTTACTAATGAGGATCCTTACATTTGTTGCACGATGGTTTTTTAGTATTAAACCTTTAGTGTTGCATATTTGGAAAGAATAACGAGGATGGTCAGAACAAGAAATAGTGACTAAGAATTGGAGATTTTGTGAACTTGTCAACACGAGGATCCAAAATAGGGCGACAAGGTCTCCCCAGAAGACGTGAGGCCCCGACAGTCAAATTGTATCGCTTGGAACATTTGAATGCATAATCTGTAACATGGAAGAGGGGACGATGTCGGAATCCGATAGTCAATTTGTATATGGCGGAGGACCGGATGCCAATTGTTTTGTACCAATGTGTTCATTTGTCACTAGTAAGAGCATAATTAGTGTATATTAGGAAGGATGGGAAGTTAGTGGGGATGGAAGGAAGCAACAGATACTTACAAACATTTTTGAATCGTGGTAGATTTAAGCTTGTGAGTTCGAGGAGTCTGCGGTGGAATTGTAGATCACAGAAGTTTTGAGTGCAAGATGTATATCATGGAACAAGAAGTAGCAGAGTTCGAAAGCACCAACCCGGCAACCGCGACCATAAAATTGGCTAAGTATGGAAAGGAACAGTGGTGGGTCGGATTCGTCAGGTGAGCATATAGATGGAGATGAAGATATGTCATCCCGCCAATGTTGGAACCCACGATCATAGAAAGGCGACTAAGTACACAACCAGGAAGCGATAATACACGGGAAGAAGAAAAGGGAAAAAGGGATAAGGAGTCCGCAGTGGAATTGTAGATCATGGAAGTTTTGAGTGCAAGATGTATATCACGGAACAAGAAGCATCAGAGTTCGAAAGTGCCAACCCGACAACCACGGCTATAAAATTGGCTAAGTATGGAAAGGAACAACAGTTGGTTGGATTCGTCATGTGAGGATATAGATTGAGATGAAGATATGTCAACCCGCCAACGTTGGAGCCTGTGATCATAGAAAGGCGACTAAGTATATAACCAGAAATAGATAATACACGGGAAGAAGAAAAGGGAAAAAGGGCTAAGTATCTCACAGAAGAAAGTGATAATACATGGGAAGAAGAAAAGGGAAAAAGGGCTAAGTATCTCACAAAAGAACATCTACTGTTCGTTTATTAATGCCAATATTTTTGAACCCCTAGTGATTTATCACTAGTAAAAGCATAAATTGCAGATCACGGAAGTTCTTTGAGTGTAAGATGTATATGATGAAACAGGGGATACTGCAAACCCGGGACCTAGTGATCAAATAATTGGCTAAGTATTGAAAGGGGCTGCGGTCGGTCGGGCTCATGGTGAGATATAGATAAAGTGTTGCCAATTTGCAAATCCAGGAGGTCGTGATCATATAGATGCAACTGAATATAGAACCACAAAGGGATAATAGAGGGGGAGAAAAGAGGAAAAATTAAGAAAAAGTGTTTATATTTATTTCAATAGTATTCATATTAATATATATTAATAGATTATTTCTGGTCCAAATGCAGATCATCTTCCAATTTGTAAGATCCTGTTCGGTTTGCAAATTTAGTTGAAATCCATAAGCAATAGGAAGGAAAAAAATGATGGACGGTTGTAATCGTGACGGGGCATTCCTTTGGATAAATTGTATATTGTGAAAGTCCAGGCACTGTTTGCAACTTGCGGAAGATTCAAAACACAATTTTGAGGCCGTCAATCCGGGAACCCGCAATCGAAAAAGTGTCCAAGTATGGAATAGGGAATCACTAGCCCAGACTTGTTTTTGGTAATATATTGAAATTTGTAATAGCTTTGCCATTACCTGGAAAGATATTCTTTGCATGTTTCTGGACAAGTTTTGTAGGGATGGTTGGTTCTTGAGACTTTTGTTTATTAATGACGATCTTTACGGTTGTTGCATGATGGAGTTTTAGTATTAAACCTTTGGTGTTTCATATCTAGAAAGAAGTATGAGGATGGGAAGAACATGAAACAGTGACTAGGATTTGGAGATTTCATGAACTCGCCAACGCGAGGATCCAAAATAGGGTGACAAGGTCTCCCCAAAAGACGCGAGGCCCTGACGGCCAAATTGTATAGCTCGGAACATTTGAATGCATAATGTGTAACACGGAAGAGGGGACGATGTCGAAGTAAGGTAGTCAATTTGTATATGGTGGAGGATTGGGTGCCAATTCTTTCATACCAGTGTGTTCAGTTGTCACTAGTAAGAGCATAGTTAATGTATATTAGGAAGGACGCGAAGTTAGTGGGGATGGAAGGCAGTGACAGATACTTTAAGCAAAGTTAATGTATTCGAGGAGTCCACGATGGAATTGTAGATCACAAAAGTTTTGAGTGCAAGAAGTATATCACGAAACAATAAACAGTCGAGTTCGTAAGCACCAACCCGACAACCACAGCCATAAAATTGGCTAAGTATGGAAAGGAACAACGATCGGTCGGATTCGTCGTGTGAGGATATAGATGGATATGAAGATATGTTAGTCTGCCCACCCTAGAAACGACGATCATAGAAATATGACTAAGTATATAACTAGAAAGCGATAATGGACAGGAAGAAGAAAATGTGAGTTCATATGCTCCAACCCGAAAACTGCGGCCATAAAATTGGCTAAGTATGGAAAGGAACAACGATCGGTTGGATTCGTCATGTGAGGATACAAATGGAGATGAAAATATGTCAACCCACCAACCCTGGAACCCATGATCATAGAGAGGCAACTAATTATATAACTAGAAAGCGATAATGGACGGGAAGAAGAAAAGGGGAAAAGGGCTAAGTATCTCACAGTAGAAAACCCATTTTTCATTTATTAATGCCAATATTTTTTAACCCCTGTTGATTTCTCACTAGTAAAAGCATAAATTGCAGATCACGCAAGTTCTTTGTCTTCAAGATGTATATGACAGAACATGGGACATAGGTGTTGGATACCGTGAACCCGGGACTTGGTGGCCAGATAATTGGCTAAGTATTGGCCAAGAGAAAGTTTTGATATTTATTTCAATAGTATTTATATCAATATATATTAACAGATTATTTATGGTTCAAATGTAAATCATCTCCCAATTTGCAGGATGTTGTTCAGTTCACAAATTTCATTGAAACCACAAAAATTTTCAGTGCAACATGTATATAATGCAACAAGAAGTAGCAGAGTTCAGAAGTGCCAACCCGACGACCGCAACCATAAAATTGGCTAAGTATAGAAAGGAACAACGATCGGTCAGATTTTTCATGTGAGGATATAGATGGAGATGAAGATATGGCAGCCCGCCAACCCTGGAACCCGCGATCATAGAAAGGCGACAAAGTATATAACCAGAAAGAGATAATAGACAGGAAGAAGAAAAGGGGAAAAGGGCTAAGTATCTCACAGAAGAAAATCTATTGTTCCTTTATTAATTCCAATCTTTTTGAACCCCTGGTGAGTTCTCACTAGTAAAAGCATAAATTGCATATCATGAAAGTTCTTTGGCTACAAGATGTATATGACGGAACAAGGGACATATGTGTTGGATACCACAAACTTGGGACCTAGTGGCCAGATAATTGACTAAGTTTTGGCCAAGATAAATTTTTTATATTTATTCCAATAGTACTCATATTAGTATATATGCACAGATATTATCAAATAGAAGAAGCTACAATATATGCAAGATATTGAACAAGAACATGATGTCAACACTTGAGTTGCCTTGTTGTAATAGTCATTAATTCATTCTATTTATGGGACCCGAAGAATGAAAGCAAGACAGGTCCTCAAATTTCTTTCTTCAAGTATAGGGCAAGCGCCACATAAGTATGGCCTATGACAAATTATTATTCCATGTACAATGTAAGGAACGAACATAGTACCCTTTATTTAAATTGAAGTATCAGGCAGTTGGAAGAAAATCTCGTCGTCCATGTTTAACAACACACATGAAAAAGGTACAAAATAAAATGAAAAGCAATACCAGAGATTGGAAAACACCATATAGAAAAACCGCAAATATTCTATATTCAAATAAGATGGGTTACAAAATACAGTTGAGATTATTTGCCACAATGACTACAATTTGGCCTATCGTCGAACAAAAAAAAAATGTACAGTAATGAAGTTTGTTGACAGTCTTCTTGACGATCAAATGTTTGATTCGTAAAAAACAATGAGTTGAATATCAATTTCGGGTCTTGGACTTCATTGGTCCTGCCAACTAGATCTATCCTAGTTTTTTGAATAGCTCATCTCTTCTAGATATATCTTGCCTGCATTAGCTAGTTATTCAACATTCCATTCTTTGTTAAGTGTTAATTTCCCTTTGTCGTCGAAAAATTGGGGTTTAAGGTGCCTTCCTTGTAATGTTCCTGACAATTGACATTTGAGACAACTTAGAAATGTGATTTAGGCCTAATTCAAAGTCGAGGGAGTCGTTTGATGTGACATCAATTTTGGGGGAAACAAATCCCGTTAGGCAACAAAAGATGAGACAAAAAAAATAATTCAAGTATGTTGTGACTGCTATTGTCCCTGTATTCGATCATCTGTTTGGTTGAAAATCCTACCTAAAGATTTGTACGTTGAACTTCTTTGTTTTATTATAGTAAATTGGAAGGAACGTCCAAGCCAGCTGCAAAATGTTCCTTTGTTGAAGTACATGACTTCTTCTGGCAGCACATGTCTGGCAAGTGTATCAAATGTTGTAGATCGCATCAGAATATATATTTCATCGTAGGGGTGGTAGACATGGTGGCCCACAAAAATGCCTGGAATGTTTGGAAGTGACGCCAAATATTACTCCATGCCCGAATACACTTAGTAGGAAATTATAAAATTGGATACCAACAAACTTGAGAAACTGTATGCAAGTTTGAATCAACATTCTAAAATCACAGAATGTTTTATGCCAAAGTTGTAACAGAATTGACAGACAACCAATTTCTATGTAAAATAGTGTTGAGCGAGCTCTGGATGCAGTAACAGACTCGACATACAATCAAATTTTGATCACCACTAATACTAATGTCAAGTGTAAGAAGTTGTGATCCCCGGTTCCATATACTTTCACCTTTAGGCATCCACATAGGCAGTGACCCTAGGCTCTAGATAGCTTCGGCCTCGGACATTGACATTGGCGGAGGAAATGGGAACAATGCTACTGACTACAGTGCAACAATGTAGTGAAGAAGCAGGGTTGTCATTGTCAAAGCACTTAAACTACAAGATTGTCAGACCTGCAAAGAACATCGACTTTAGTGTTGCTTTCTCACGAAATTTACAATGTTACTTTGAGTCCAAAAATATTTGGACGTTGGGTGTCCTGTTCAATAATGACCTTGACATTAGGAAAATTCCAGACATCTATTATCTGACATTGCAGTGTTAATTCAATTTCCATAATGGACAGAGTGAACCCCAAACAACGCCTAAAACTTTTCGAACAACCGTCTGTTAAAAAAATACATTGTTCTATATTTAAAAAAATATATATTTGTATTATTTTAACATATTTTTTGTTTTTTCAAATATCGCATCAACTGCAACAAAAGAAATGCATTTTCCCTATCCAAATCAAGGGAAACAACAATAAGATTGACATTAGGTGGAAACAGATATGGAAACACACCACTACATTAAGGTCTCTTCTAAAGAATGAAATAAGATGATTACATGAAGGTGGTAGTAAAAGGTGATTTTTAGAAAGCAAATCATTACCTGAACATGAGAAACTTCTTGCAGAAGGTGGTAGTATAAAGTAACCCTTAGAAAATGTTGCAAAGTCCATAATCCAATTATATGCGTAGGAGTAGTAAAATAAAAAAATGTGCAGTAGCGATAGACAGTTGATTGTATGTAGATTCTGTAACTACATCCAGAGGACAACGAACAAACTTTGACAAAGAATATGGCTTTCTGTCAAGTCTTTTACCACACCTAGAAGTAGCTTAGCAAACTTTGAAATAGAAACTTCTGTAATTTTAGTATGTCATTTTATCCACCCATATAGTTTCTCTTACCCGCGATGATCCAAATCTATAATTTCCTTTTGCGTACATTAGTCAATGGAGTAATATTTCACGTCATTTTCAAATATTACAAACCATTTTGCAAGCCACGGTAAGTGTGTCTCCTCCGACGAAGACAAATTCTTGTGAGATCTGTAGAATTTGATACACTTGCCAAATCTGTGTTTTTGGAAGAAACTATATGCTTCAACGAAGGAGCATTTTCTAGGTGACCTAAAAATCCCTTCCAACTCCCAGCAAGAAAAAAAAGAATATCAACAAACAAATCTCTAGACAGGCCTTTTATTTTTTTTCTTCCCTCTTTGAGTTTTTGTTGGATAACATAGTTTTTTTTGGCTCAAAGCTCACGTCACATAAAACCATTCTCTCTTCTTTCATTTGGGCCTTAATGAAACCTCTAAGTTGTCTTACATGTCCATGACCAGTAACATTAGAACGAAGGCACCCTAAAGCCCAACTCTTTGATGATAGAGAGAAATGGGAATAAGTATTTAAAAGCAACGTTGGAGGATGAAAATATAATATTCCATATGTTTTGGTTTAATTCATCTTAATGGAAGATGCCCTCAATCTTTTTGATTATTAATGCCAATCTTTTCGAATATGTGCGCTGAATAGTGACTAATAGCACGTAATAACATTCCCATATCTGAGCAGATTCTCAAATATGACAACATGTAACATATACACAGTATTAAAGAGGGACATGACGTCAAGACCTTTTTGGATGACATGTTCATGGATGGAAGCATGGTAGTACAATATTGCACTATTACTATGATGATGCCTTTAAGAAACTAAAATAGCTAATATTTTTTTTTGCAAATTCAAAAATGCTGCCAATAAAATTATCAGATCCCATAATATTCACATGTTTATGCATTTTAATGGGAGATGTCCTCGAGCTTTCCTCTTATTAAAGACAATCTTTTTGAACCTTTCTGGTCGGTTGTCACTTTTGAAAGAATAAATAATGTGCATTGGGAAGGGCGGAAGGTGGTGAGGATGGAGGGGAGTGACAAAATGATTTTAAACATTTTTGAACATGGGAACGCGTGAACCTGCAAAAATTTGAAGACTCGACTAAGGTCAGACAGACATACTCATCGTAGGTAGAGGCAGGGTTGCGAGTTCGAGGAGTGCGGGGTCAAATTATAGAGCACGAAAGTTCTAGGTGCAATATGTATACCCCGAACATGAATCACCATAGTTCGATTGTAGAGCACGAAAGTTCTGGATGCAAGATGTACACCCTGAACACGATTTACCATAGTTTGATAGCACCTATCCGCAAACCTGCGTTCATAAAATTGGCTAAGTATGCAACCGAACGATGGTCGGTCAGACTCGTGATGTGAAGATATAGATGGAGATGACGATTTTTCAGATCGCCACACCGGAAAACTACGATCACAAAAACGTGACAAAGTATAGAACTAGAAACACATAAAATAGGGTAAGAACAAAACAGAAAAAACAAGCAAGTTTAGAAGAAATTGGATAAATATGCAAATGAACGGTGGCCGACCGGACTCGTGATGTGAAGATATGGATGCAGATGACGATTTTTCAATTGGCCACCCCGAGAACCCACGACTACAGAAACGTGGCAAAGTATAGAACCAGAAACACATAATATAGCGGAAGAACAAAAGGTAAAACAATGTAACAACAGATCCAACTGCAGATGCAACACCCCAACATCACAAAGCTTAAGAAAACAAGAGAAAGAAACAAATAACAACCCAGTTAAGAAACACCAAAAGGACCAACCGCAGTCGCAGGACCCGAACCCTGCAAAGTTGAATCAAACAACAATAAGCAACATCCAACGAACAAAGAAGCAAGCACCAACTAGTTGACCAGGAATGACGGTGAAGAACGATGTTGGCCAAGTTCACTGCATACAAGACTGTATCAAAAAATTCGGATGAAAATGTATTGCAACACATCTGTTAACCAAATAGTTCAGGCTGTGAGACCTATCAGGTAAAATTCAAAGCTGGGAGGATCATCTAAAGGCCAATGTTTGACATAGAACCTACATCCATCACATAAAAAGTCACTCATCGCAAAAGGATATTGTATTTTCTCCTCACATACAAATATGTTCTACAATAGGATTTCGACTCAGACATCCCCAGTAGTCAAATTTCCCACCTGCAAACTGCAAACATCAAGCGAAAATAAACACGGCACCCAAACCCGCCCATCAATGGGGAATGACATAAGGGCAGTTCCAATCGCAGTTACAGAACCCCAAACGTGCAAACTGCAACAAGACCAATAGGAAAACAAGAACAACAACAACAGGAAAATAAGAAATCAGTGAACATGTAAGAAGCAAGCATGAACCAATGAACCAACAATGTTGTTGAAGAACAATATTGCCCACATTGACTGCAGAGAACATTGCATATAAAAAAAAATGGAAGAAAATGTACTGTAACAGGCCTATTAAGTAAACATTTAACGCTGTGAAGCCTGTTAGGTAAAAATTTAAGTCTGCCAAAACTGCTTTGTAAACATTTAAGAAAGACTACAGTGCGACAGGTCTCTTACGTACCCAAAAAACATTTATTATATTATTTCATAATATAACAACTCAGAGAGACTGTATATGATCCAAAAACTTTGGATATGCTAACATATCAAACATTGGGATAAATTTAGCTAGCAGAAAATGCTAAGACAAATGTTCTAACTAATGCTAGCATTAATCCACCTTCGAGCAATGCATAAGAAAACATATGATTCAAAAAGATCGTATATGATCAAAAACTTTGGATATGCTATCATATAAAACATTGGGAATAGCGAAGCCGACAATAAGACCTCCAATCTGTTATCCAATCAGATCATGACATATATGGTACTTTTTATTATATAAAAATCAATGTTTTTAGTTCCCTAGTTCCAACAATATGTATTATGCAAATATTTGTGGTCAAAGGACAAACTAATATGAAGTCAACGAATTATCGATCGTTATAGTCCCTCTATGCCTTCGGCAGGGACTAAAAAGTTTGATCATAGACAGTGCAAAAGAAATGATGTGAGCCTTACCTTCATGGATAGAAAATTATGGTGGAGAACATACAACATTATTTTTGGCATCAAGTTGTCAAGCCAACAAATTTATTGTTGCACAAATTTCCACAAACTAAAAGTTTTTTTAATTTTATTTTTTATCTCATGTTTGATTTCATTGAAAATACCTCCAATATAAAGCTTAAGAATCTTGGTGGCACTGAGATCAATCACACAAGTGGCTATCTTCTAGTGATGAGGTGTTAAGCCCTAGATGTTTCATGTTGTTCGGGATTTGTTGAAATCACTATAGTCACTTTACCACACAATAACATATAATTGGGTCATAAGTTTTTTGATAAAATTGTCCCCAACGTAGAAATGGTCAAAATACCTCTTTGTTTTCCACCATTAGTACCATTGAAATGAATCTGCATCAATATTAGGGTATATAATGGTACCATCTTATTTAAGGGAACTTAGTATATAAGAAAATATTTTTTAGTTGACCTAATCAAGTCTTCACATCTATGCCATTGAGCTTCTTCATGCCAATTTTGGGTAAAATTTGTTGTTTCCCAAAGGGAATCAATCATATCTAAGAAGGAACTCAATCCTAGATGAACAAACCCAAAACTAGTAGGGAAACTTGATGTTTGGATAGATTTAAGGAATTTGAAGATCTTGTCCATTTGTTTGGGTTGTTTCTTGAGAGGTTGGATGTCAACTCCCAAGGTATTGATCCAATGGGTGCATTAGTTCTTTATATTTTTAGGGAATTCCTAACATCGATTTTGTATTACATCCTTGATCTAATAAAATCTCATAGAATAACCAATATTGAAATGGTGTATGGACTGTGCATAGCATATGTTGGTTGTATAAAGGGTACTAGTGATATTTCTTGGGTTTTGGGATACACAAGTATGGATTGAGTGAGGGTTGCAATTATGGTTGGCGTGTTTTATAGTAGCAACTAGGGTATGAATTTTTAAATTTTTTTAGTTTGTTGGTGGGGGAGCATTTCCCTGAACCTTGCCCAACAATGGCATTGCCCAACAATGACATTGAGGGTACTCATCCCCTTAAACCTGGGTGAGGAAAATAATTATAGAAAATAGTAAAATGAATGAAAGGGATGAAAGAATACAAAATACATAGTCAAACATTAAAAAAAAAAAAGTGAATGAGAGAATTAAAAGAAAAAAAAATCCCAAAAAAATAGTGAGAAGGGTGAAAATAATATAAAATACATAGTTAAATATAGAAAATGATAATGATAAAAATATAAATATGTCATTGACATTCAATATCAACTAAATTAAGCATACCTCTTCAAGGGAGAAGCTTACATTATTACTTCAAGAGAGTCATCTCCAAATAAACTTGCATACATAAGAATAAAAAATGATAATATAAATAACTACATAATAGTAATACATGGAAATTTTGAGTAAACATTGAATTTTTATTTCAAATTGCTCAGAAAATTAATATAAAAATAATTAATTATCAAATAAATAAAATGCATTCATGCTTAATTTTTTCACTTTAAGTTTTTTTTCCTTAGAAAAAAGTATAATTTTTATTAAGAGAAATAAAAATTACATGAATAATGCATGCATAAATATGTATTTAGTCAAAAATTCCTTTCATCCCAAGAGGAAGAAAGAAACAAAGAATGACCTTGTAAAAGTGGTCCCAAACCACAGGTAATCCTCAAAACCAAACAATAAGAAAAATGTAGCCATGAAAAAGTAGTAGAGATAGACCCTAGACACAACTTGGACGGACTAGGCTAGAGAGGGCCGGAGGGGGAAAAAACAAGGAGCCCTGCATCCACAAAAGGGACGAAACCAGAAGCGACACGCCCAAAAAGGACCTCAAAGTGTTAACCAAGAGAAGCAAATCAACAGTGCATGCCCAGAAGGACCTCAAAGCTCTAACCCAAGACATCGAAGAAGAAGATTAACCCAACATCCTCTACACAAAAATCCAAAACCCACGAGGAGCGTAGGGACTCCCTAACCATCAAAGCAATGAAGAGAACCCTAACTTTGCATCAGGCCATAAACAAACCGACATTAGTCAAAACGACCTGAAACCTCCACGAACACCCATGGTAACATCAACATTTGACCGAGACTGAGAGGAAAAACATATCAGTTATCAACAAACCGTATTTGGATAATTTAAAGGAAAAAAACTCGTCGAGAAGCTCCAAATCAAGAACAAAACACATAGATCCAAACATCAGACCAGAAGGAGCATAGAAACCTCAAAGAAAAAACTAGATCCGCCCATTGGAAGGCGCAACCATCAACAAAAAGCATGGATCAAACAATCCTCACCCTCGGAAGAGATTCCTGAAGCATCGGATCCACTCTAAAACACCATAGAACCTGTAGCTAGTGCGTGCATAAACCTCGACACATTCGAACAACTAAAGAAAATATAGATCTCCAGCAATCGCCTCATTAGGAAAAAAAAAAACCATGTTCACTCCTAAGAGAACAGGATCGAGGTTGCCTTGGTACCGCCGCCACTGAGAAGAGGATTACATGCACGAAATCGACGTAGAAAGGGAGAGGGGTCTGCGGTTGAGGAAACCCTAGCTGCAGACCCCTCA
>JASDQU010819623.1:23334-35211 GCA_032191745.1 Picea mariana | reverse complement strand
TGTCGGCTTCGTTATTCCCAATGTTTTATATGATAGCATATCCAAAGTTTTTGATCATATACAGTCTTTTTGAATCATATATTTTCTTATACATTGCTCAAAGGTGGATTAATGCTAGCATTAGTTCAAATGTTTGTCTTAGCATTTTCTACTAGCTAAATTTATCCCAATGTTTGATATGTTAGCATATCCAAAGTTTTTGGATCATATATGGTCTCTTTGAGTTGTTATATTATGAAATAATATAATAAATGTTTTTTGGGTACGTAAGAGACCTGTCGCACTACGGTCTTTCTTAAATGTTTACAGAGCAGTTCTAGTAGACTTAATTTTTTACCTAATAGGCTTCACAGTGTTAAATGTTTACTTAATAGGCCTATTACAATACATTTTCTTCCATTTTTTTTTATATGCAGTGTTCTTTGCAGTCAATGTGGGCAATATTGTTCTTCAGCAACATTGTTGATTCATTGGTTCATGCTTGCTTCTTACATGTTCACTGATTTCTTATTTTCCCGTTGTTCTTGTTCTTGTTTTCCTATTGGTCTTGTTGCAGTTTTCACATTTGGGGTTCTGCAACCGCGATTGGAACTGCCCTTATGTCGTTCCCCATTGATGAGCAGGTTTGGGTGTCGTGTTTATTTTCGCTTGATGTTTGCAGTTTGTAGGTGGGAAATTTGACTACTGGGGATGCTTGAGTCAAAATCCTCTTGCAAAACATATTTGTATGTGAGGAGAAAATACAATATCCTTTTGCGATGAGTGACTTTTTTTGTGATGGATGTAGGTTATGTGTCGAACATTGGCCTTTAGATGGTCCTCCTAGGTTTGAATTTTACTTGATAGGTCTCACAGCCTAAACTATTTGGTTAACAGATGTGTTGCAATACATTTTCATCCGAATTTCTTGATACAGTCTTGTATGCAGTGAACTTGGCCAATATTGTTCTTCATCGTCATTCCTGGTCGACTGGTTGGTGCTTGCTTCTTTGTTCATTGGATGTTGCTTATTGTTGTTTGATTCAACTTTGCAGGGTTCAGGTCCTGTGACTGTGGTTGGTCCTTTTGGTGCTTCTTAACTATGTTGTTATTTGTTGCTTTCTCTTGTTTTATTAAGCTTTGCGATGTTGGGGTGTTGCATCTGCAGTTGGATCTGTTGTTACATTGTTTTACCTTTTGTTCTTCCGCTATATTATGCGTTTCTGGTTCTATACTTTTCCACGTTTCTGTAGTCACGGGTTCCCAGGGTGGCCAATTGAAAAATCGTCATCTACATCCATATCTTCACATCACGAGTCCAGCCGGCCACCGTTCATTTGCATATTTATCCAATTTCTTCTAAACTTGCTTGTTTTTTTCGTTTTGTTCTTACCCTATTTTATGTGTTTTTGGATCTATACTTTGTCATGTTTTTGTGATCGTGGGTTTCTGGTGTGGTGATCTGAAAAATTGTCATATCCATCTATATCTTCACATCACGAGTCCGAACGACCATCATTCGGTTGCATACTTAGCCAATTTTATGAACGCAGGTTCACGGATAGGTGCTATCGAACAATGGTAACTTGTATTCAAGGTGTACATCTTGCATCCAGAACTTTCGTGCTTTACATTCGAACTATGGTGACTCATGTTTGGGGNAATTCGACCCCGCACTCCTCGAACTCGCAACCCTGCCTCTACCTACGATGATTATGTCTGTCCGACCTTAGTCAAGTCTTCAAAGTTTCGCAGGTTCACGCGTTCCTAGGTTAAAAAACATTTAAAATCATTTTGTCGCTCCCCTCCATCCTCGCCACCTTCCGCCCTTCCCAATGCACATTAATTATTCTTTCAAAAGTGACAACTGACCAGAAAGGTTAAAAAAGATTGGCTTTAATAAGAGGAAATCTCGAGGACATCTCCCATTAAAATGCATAAACATGCGAATGTTATGGGATCTGATAATTTTATTGCCAGCATTTTTGAATTTGCAAAAAAAAATATTAGCTATTTTAGTTTTTTAAAGGCATCATCATAGTAACAGTGCAATACTGTACTACCACGCTTCCATCCATGAACATGTCATCCACAAAGGTATTGATGTCATGTCCCTCTTTAATACTATGTATATGTTACATGTTGTCATATTTGAGAATCTGCTCGGATATGGGAATGTTATTACATGCTATTAGTCACTATTCAGCACACATATTCGAAAAGATTGGCATTAATAAGAAAAAAGATTGAGGGAATCTGCCATTAAGATGAATTAAACCAAAACATACGGAAGATTATATTGTCATTCTCTAGCGTTTCTTTTAAATACTTATTCCCATTTCTCTCTGTCATCAAAGAGTTGGGCTTTAGGGTGCCTTCGTTCTAATGTTCCTAGTCATAGACATGTAAGACAACTTAGAGGTGTCATTGAGGCCCAAATGAAAGAAGAGAGAATGGTTTTATGTGATGTGAGCTTTGAGCCGAAAAAAAACTATGTTATCCAACAAAAACTCAGACATCGAAGAAAAAGAAAAATAAAAGGCTTGTCTGGAGATTTGTTTGTTGATATTCTTTGTTTTCTTGCTGGGAGTTGGAAGGGATTTTCAGGTCACCTGGAAAATGCTCCTTGGTTGAAGTATATAGTTTCTTCCAACAACACAGATTTGGCAAGTGTATCAAATTCTACAGATCACACAAGAATTTGTCTTCGTTAGAGGAGACGCACTTACCGTGGCTTGCAAAATGGTTTGTAATATTCAGAAATGACATGAAATATTACTCCATTCATGAATGTACTCAGAAGGAAATTATAGATTTGGATCGTCGCGGGTAAGAGAAACTGTATGGGTGGATAAAACGACATATTAAAATTACAGAAGTTTCTATTTCAAAGTTTTCTAAGCTACTTATGGGTGTGGTAAAAGACTTGACAGAAAGCCATATTCTTTGTCAAAGTTTGTTCGTTGTCCTTTGGATGTAGTTACAGAATCTACATACAATCAACTGTCTATCGCTACTGCACATTTTTTATTTTACTACTCCTACGCATATAACTAGATTATGGACTTTGCAACATTTTCTAAGGGTTAATTTATACTACCACCTTCTGCAAGAAGTTTCTCATGTTCAGGTAATGATTTGGTTTCTGAAAATCACCTTTTACTACCACCTTCATGTAATCATCTTATTTCATTCTTTAGAAGAGACCTTAATGTAGTGGTGTGTTTCCATATCTGTTTCCACCTAATGTCAATCTTACTATCGTTTCCCTTGCTTTGGATAGGGAAAATGCATTTCTTCTGTTGCAGTTGATGCGATATTTGAAAAAACAAAAAAAATGTTAAAAAAATACAAATATATTTTTTTAAATATAGAACAATGTATTTTTTTAATAGACGATTGTTCGAAAAGTTTTAGGCATTGTTTGGGGTTCACGCCGTCCACCATGGAAATTGAATTAACAATGCAATGTTAGATAATAGATGTCTGGAATTTTCCTAATGTCAAGGTCATTATTGCACAAGACACCCAACGTCCAAATATTTATGGACTCAAAGTAACATTGTAAATTTCATGAGAAAGCAACACTAAAGTCGATGTTCTTTGCAAGTCTGACAATCCTGTAGTTTAAGTTCTTTGACAATGAAAACCCTGCGTGTTCACTGCATTGTTGCATTGTAGTCAGTAGCATTGTTCCCATTTCCACCGCCAATTTCAATGTCTGAGGGTGAAGCTATCTAGAGCCTGGGGTCACTGCCTATGTGGATGCCTGAAGGTGAAAGTATCTGGAACCGGGGATCACGACTTCTTACACTTGACGTTAGTATTAGTGGTGATCGAAATTTGATTGTATGTCGAGTCTGTTACTGCATCCAGAGCTCGCTCAACACCATTTGACATAGAAACTGGTTGTCTGTCAATTCTGTTACAACTTTGGCATAAAACATTTTTTGCTTTTAGAATGTTGATTCAAACGTGCATACAGTTTCTCACATTCGTTGGTATCCAATTTTATAATTTCCTACTGAGTGTATTTGGGCATGGATTAATATTTGGCATCACTTACAAACATTCCAGACATTTTTGTGGGCCACCATGTCTACCACCCCTATGACGAAATATATATTATGATGAAATCTGCAGCATTTGATACACTTGCCAGACCTGTGCTACCAGAAGAAGTCATCTACTTCAACAAAGGAACATTTTGCAGCTGGCTTGGACGTTCCTTCCAATTTACTGTAATAAAACAAAGAAGTTCAACATATAAATCTTCAGGTAGGACTTTCAACCAAACAGATGATCGAATACAGGGACAATAGCAATCACAACATACTTGAATTATTTTTTTTGTCTCATATTTTGTTGCCTAACAGGATTTGTTTCCCCCAAAACTAACGTCACATCAAATGACTCCCTCGAATTTGAATTAGGCCTGAATCGCATTTCTAAGTTGTCTCAGATGTCAATGGTCAGGAACATTACAAGGAAGGCACCTTAAACCCCAAGTTTTTGACGACAGAGGGAAATTAACAATTAACAAAGAATGGAATGTTGAATAACCAGCAAATGAAAGCAGGATATACCTAGAAGAGACAAGCTATTCAAAAATCTGGGATAGATCTAGTTCACAGCACCAATGAAGTCCAAGACCTGAAATTGATATTCAACTCGTTGTTTTTTACGAATCAAGCATTTGATCATCAAGAAGACTGTCAACAAGATTCATTATTGTAATATTTTTTTTTGTTCAACGACAGGCCAAATTGCAGTCATTGTGGCAAATAATCTCAGCTGCATTTTGTAACCCATCTTATTTGAATATAGAATATTTGCGGTTTTTCTATATGGTGTTTTCCAATCTCTGGTATTTCTTTTCATTTTATTTTGTACCTTTTTCCTGTGTGTTGTTAAACATGGACGACGAGCTTTTCTTCTGGCTGCTGGATACTTCAATTTAAATAAAGGGTACTCTGTTCGTTCCTTACATTGTACATGGAATAATAATTTGTCATAGGCCATACTTATGTGGCGCTCACCCTATACTTGAAGAAAGAAATTTGAGGACTCTTCATGCTTTGATTCTTCGGGTCTCGTAAATAGAATGAATTAATGACTATTACAACAAGGCAACCCAAGTGTTGACATCATGTTCCTGTTCAATATCTTGCATATATTGTAGCTTCTTCTATTTGATAATATCTGTGCATATATACTAATATGAGTACTATTGGAATAAATATAAAACTTTCTCTTGGCCAAAACTTAGCCAATTATTTGGCCACTGGGTCCCGAGTTTGCGGTATCCAACACCTATGTCCCTTGTTCCGTCATATACATCTTGCAGCCAAAGAAATTTCGTGATCTGCAATTTATGATTTTACTAGTGAGAACTCACCAGGGGTTCGAAAAGATTGGAATTAATAAAGGAACAATAGATTTTCTTTTGTTGGATACTTAGCCCTTTTCCCCTTTTCTTCTTCCTGTCTATTATCACTTTTTGGTTATATACTGTGTCGCCTTTCTATGATCGTGGGTTTTAGGGTTGGAGGGATAACATATATTCATCTCCATCTATATCCTCACATGAAAAATCCAATCGATCGTTGTTCCTTTCTATACTTAGCCAATTTTATGGTCACGGTTGTCGGGTTGGCGCTTCCAAACTCTACTGCTTCTTGTTGCATTATATACATGTTGGACTCGAAACTTCCGTGGTTTCAATGAAATTTGTGAACCGAACAACATCCTGCAAATTGGGATATGATTTAGATTTGAACCATAAATAATATATTAATATATATTAATATGAATACTATTGAAATAAACATCAAAACTTTCTCTTGGCCAGTACTTAGCCATTTATCTGGCCACCAGGTCCCGGGTTCATGGTATCCAACATCTATGTCCCATGTTTCGTCATATACATCTTGAAGCCAAAGAACTTGCGTGATCTGCAATTTATGCTTTTACTAGTGAGAACTCAACAGGGGTTCAAAAATATTGGCATTAATAAATGAAAAATGGATTTTCTACTGTGAGATACTTAGCCCTTTTCCCCTTTTCTTCTTCCCGTCCATTATCGTTGTCTGGTTATATAATTAGTTGCCTCTCTATGATCGTGGGTTCCAGGGTTGGTGGGATGACATATCTTCATCTCCATCTGTATCCTCACATGACGAATCTGATCGACCGTTGTTCCTTTCCATACTTAGCCAATTTTATGGCCGCGGTTGTCAGGTTGGAGCATATGAACTCACCTTTTCTTCTTCCCGTCCATTATCGCTTTCTGGTTATATACTTTGTCATATTTCTATGATCATCGGTTCTAGGGTGGGTGGGATGACATATCTTCATCTCCATCTATATCCTCACATGATGAATCCAACCGACCGTTGTTCCTTTCCATACTTAGCCAATTTTATGGTTGTGGTTGTTGGGTTGGCGCTTACGAACTCTACTGCTTATTGTTTCGTGATATACTTCTTGTACTCAAAACTTCTGTGATCTAAAATTCCACCGTGGACTCCTCGAATATATTAACTTCGCTCAAAGTGTCTTTCAATGCCTTCCATCCCCACTAACTTCACGTCCTTCCTAATATACATTAATTATTCTCTTACTAGTGAAAATTGAACACACTGGTACGAAAGAATTGGCACCCGGTCCTCCACCATATACAAATTGACTACCATACTTAAACATTGTCCCCTCTTCCGTGTTACACATTATGCATTCAAATGTTCTGAGCTATACAATTTGGTCATCAGGGCCTCGCGTCTTTTGGGGAGACCTTGTCACCCTATTTTGGATCCTCGTGTTGGCGGGTTCACGAAATCTCCAAATCCTAGTCATTGTTTCATGTTCTTCCCATCCTCATACTTCTTTCTAGATATGAAACACCAAAGGTTTAATACTAAAACTCCATCATGCAACAATCGTAAAGATCGTCATTAATAAGCAAAAGTCTCAAGAACCAACCATCCCTACAAAACTTGTCCAGAAACATGCAAAGAAGATCTTTCCAGGTAATGGAAAAGTTATTACAAATTTCAATATATTACCGAAAACAGGTCCGGGCTAGTGATTCCCTGTTCCATACTTGGAAACTTTTTTGATTGCGGGTTCCCAGATTGACGGCCTCAAAATTGTGTTTTGAATCTTCTGCAAGTTGCAAATAGTGCCCGGAGTTTTGCAATATACAATTTATCCACTGGAATGCCCCATCACGAGCACAACTATTCGTTGTTTTTTCCCTTCCTATTGCTTATGGATTTCAACTAAATTTGCAAACCGAATAGGATCCTGCAAATTGGAAGATGATCTGCATTTGGACCAGAAATAATCTATTAATATATATTAATATGAATACTATTGAAATAAATATAAACACTTTTTCTTAATTTTTCCTCTTTTCTCCCCCTCTATTATCCCTTTGTGGTTCTATATTCAGTTGCATATATATGATCACGACCCCCTGGATTCGCAAATTGGCAACACTTTATCTATATCTCACCATGAGCCTGATCGACCGTAGTCCCTTTCAATACTTAGACAATTATCTGATCACTGGGTCTCGAGTTTGAAGTATCCCCTGTTCTGTCATATGCATCTTACACCCAAAGAACTTCCATGATCTACAATTTATGCTTTTACTAGTGATAAATCACTAGGGGTTAAAAAATATTGGCATTAATAAACGAACAGTAGATGTTCTTTTGTGAGATACTTAGCCCTTTTTCCCTTTTCTTCTCCCCATGTATTATCACTTTCTTCTGTGAGATACTTAGCCCTTTTTCCCTTTTCTTCTTCCCATGTATTATCGATTTATGGTTATATACTTAGTCTCATTTCTATGATCGCGGGCTCCAGCGTTGGCAAGTTGACATATCTTCATCTCAATCTATATCCTCACATGACGAATCCGACCAACCGTTGTTCCTTTCCATACTTAGCCAATTTTATGGCCGCGATTGTTGGGTTGGCACTTTCGAACTTTGATGCTTCTTGTTCCGTGATATACATCTTGCACTCAAAACTTCTGTGATCTACAATTCCACTGTGGACTCCTTAGCCCTTTTTCCCTTTTCTTCTTCCCATGTATTATCGCTTCCTGGTTATATACTTAGTTTCCTTTCTATGATCGCGGGTTCCAACATTGGTGGGATAACATATCTCCATCTCCATCTGTATCCTCACATGACAAATCTGACCGACCGCCATTCCTTTCCATAGTTAGCCAATTTTATGGCCGCGGTTGCCAGGTTGGTGCTTTCGAACTCTGTTGCTTCTTGTTCTGTGATATACATCTTTCACTCAAAACTTCTGTGATCTACAATTCCACCACGGACTCCTCGAACTCGCAAGCTTCAATCTACCATGATTCAAAAATGTTTGTAAGTATCTGTTGCTTCCTTCCATCCCCACTAAATTCCCATCCTTCCTAATATACACTAATTATGCTCTTACTAGTGACAAACGAACACACTAGTACGAAACAATTGGCATCCGGTCCTCTGCCATATACAAATTGACTATCGGATTTCGACATCGTCCCCTCTTCCGTGTTACAGATTATGCATTCAAATGTTCTGAGCGATACAATTTGACCGTCGGGGCCTCACGTCTTTTGGGGAGACCTTGTCACCCTATTTTGGATCCTCGTGTTGACGGGTTCACGAAATCTCCAACTCTTAGTCACTATTTCTTGTTCCGACCATCCTCATTATTCTTTCCAAATATGTAACACCAAAGGTTTAATACTAAAACACCATCGTGCAACAAATGTAAGGATCCTCATTAGTAAGTTGAAGTCTCAAGGACTAACCATTCCTACAGAGCTTGTATAGAAACATGCAAATGAGATCTTTCCAGGTAATAGAAAAGCTATTACAAGTTTCAATATATTAGCGAAAACAAGCCCGGGCCAGCGTTTCCCTATTCCATACTTGGACACTTTTTCGATTGCGGGTTCCTAGAATGACGGCCTCAAAATTGTGTTTGGAATCTTACGCAACTTGCAAACAGTTCTCGGAGTTCCGCGATATATAATTTGTCCGCTGGAATGCCCCATCACGAGCCCAACCATCTGCCCTTCCTTTCAATACTTATCCCCAAGTTGGCTGTATTTCCATGACATTTTACATTTATTGTGTATCAAGTCTACCCTTTCGTTTCCTTGTTTGATACTTCGACATTTTTTCGATTGTGGGTTCCTGGACTGGCGGACTCAGGATTGTGTTTCCAATGTTCCATGACTAACAAGCAGTACCCGGACTTTAGCGATATATAGTTTGTCCACAGGAATGCATCATCATGCCCGAGAGATACAATTTGACCCTCAGACCCTCACCTCTGCTAGATGTATCTTGTAGCCCTATTTCGAAGCATCACCAACTGCTTTCAATAATTAGCCATTCCTTACTTGATGTTCTGTGTCCCTGCCACCTTCCTACTTCTCTTTGGGAATGTAATTGGTAAGATTTAATGACAACACTTCGTTGTGCATGAACGTTAAACATGTCATTAAGCATTTTTCATTCAAGTCCCAAGATATACAATTTGACCTTTGGGAAGTCACGTCTCCTGGGGAACCATTGTCACCCTAATTTTGAAGCCTGTCCGATGGCTTTCCATACTTTCCCATTTCATGGAATCTCTTTCATGGTTCCTCGGGTTGGAGGGTTCACAAAATATCCAATTCTTAGGCACTGTTCACTGTGCCTGACCAAGGTTTACTGTTAATAGTTCATCATGCAACAACCGTACCAACCGCCATTAAAAAGAAAAATCATAGTTGAGACAGTGAAATTTAATTAAAGCTCGACTCATCGAATTCAAATTAATTTATCTTCTCTTATTTTCTCTTTTCTTCCCAGAGACATGCATAAAAGATCTTTCCACACAACGAGATATATATTATAAGTTTCAATATATTAGCGAAAATGAATCCTCCCAGCCGTTTCTCTATTCCATACTTAAGTCACCTTTTTTACTGCGGGATCCCGGATAGGTGGGCTCACATTTGCACCTCCATTGTTCTGTGTCCTGCAAACATTACTTGGACTTCTGCGATATACAGATTTCCCTTTAGACTGCCTTGTCATACCCTCTTCGGTGTTATGCGTATTCCACTCAAAATGTTCTGAGACATACAATTTGACCCTCGCGCCCTCACCTCCAATAGTTGTACCTTGTAACCCTATTTTGAAGCCCGCCTGACTGCTTTCGATAATTAGACACTCCTTAACTGCTCTTTCCCATCCCTACGACCTCCGTACTTATTTCTTAATATGCAATTAGAAACCTTTCATGCTAACATCTCACCATGCAAGAACCGTCAACATTGTCATTAATGAGCAAAACACTCGAGGAGATCTCCCATTAATACGCATTAAACCAAGATCTGCAGAGAGTTATATTGTCCTTTCTAATTGTTCATCTCAAACAAGGGTCATCGCATTGGCCCATTCAAGAAATCTCCAATTCTTAATCGCTCATTGTCGTATTCGTCATGTTCGCACTTCTATGTGTGCAATTACTAGTCTTTAATGTTAACAACGCATCATTCAACAGCCGTTGAAATTTTCATTAATGAGAGAAATGCTTGAGGAGATCTCCCATTCACACGCATTGGACCAAGATTTGCGCAATGTTATATTATTCATTCCAAATCTTCATTTCAATCATCATCTGGAGCAAACAAACTTTCTTGTAAACTTATGGCAGCAAGTCACCAACATTTTTGTGGATATATAGTGAATATCTTCAGACGTTAGGACCAGAACTTCCAGTGGTCTAGGGCATACTTTTACTATCTATCCCGTTCCGGCCAAAACGAAGTGATTTGAACCTCTGGAATCGCTCGTGCAGGCTGCGTTCCTGTGGTTTTTGACTGTAAGGAGGTGGTCTCTTGGTGCACCGAAAAATATATTTCAAGCCAAATAATTATTCCATTGCGCGACCATTCTCTTGTTTCTTTGTCACCTCAGGTCTTCCGCAAGATGTTAAAATTGTCAGAGCCAACATTGACCTTCAGAGGACAAGACTACAAGAAGTTTCTAGAAAGACATGATAATGGGTTGGACATATTAGCCGAGTTCCTTGAAGACCTGACAACAGTTTCTGAAGATATCACAAAGTTGTACATAAGTTCCTTTAGAAATCCTTTCCGGGAAATTGCTTGGTTGTTTACAAGAATAATGGGACAGGCATCCACGACAAGAATTTTCCGTATAGTTATTTATATTTTGTACTTCACAGTCAAGGAACAATTCATTTTCGATTGGGCGAAGCTAATTTTGATTGAACTTTGTTCCCAGTTGTAACGATTCAAAGAATCGAATAAATTTTATATGTCATCCTACTTGATTTTCGCAATAGTACATTATTGTTCGTTTCCAAAACTGTCTCTTTCCAAGAAAATAAACTGTGGATTCGACCCAGTAACATTCTGGTACCAGGCCTTGTGGAGGCACAAGGCCTTCCATTGTTTTTATGAAGTTTTTAATGACTTTGTCTCAATTTTCAAAGATTTATTGTTAGGGAAGGATGCTCCCCGACTGTCTGGCCATGCAACCAATTTTTTGAATAGGAAGCAGACACTTGAACAAAAGGAAAATCACAGTGTACTAATGGTCTTTGGCTCCAAGGAAAATCCTTCTTTCCTTCCATGCCATATCATAGACAAGATGTTTGTTACATAAATAGAAAGGCAATACAACCATTGGTTGCATTTTTTTCAGGACAAGAAAAAAAAACAATTCATTCCTCTTCCCTGAAAAGTCGGGGACTTCATGTGCGGAAACGTGAATAAGATTGATAAATTTGCAAGCCATTTCAAGAACTTGAACCTAACATATGCTAAAAGGATAAAAGGGTTCCACCCTAATGGGATTT
>JASDQU010819622.1:18655-31888 GCA_032191745.1 Picea mariana | reverse complement strand
GAGAGTTATGCAGAAATGAATTCAAATAATTATGTAAGAAGTGTGGTATAGAAGGGAAGAAGACTACTCCATAAAAACCTCAACATAATGGAGTTGCATAAATCATGAACAAGACATTGATGGATAAAACAAGGTGCATGCTCAGTGGTGTCGAGTTAGGAAAAGAATTATGGGTAGAGGCAATGTGTACTGCATATTACCTAGTCAATTGATCACCCTCATCAACATTGGATGACAAGACTCCACATGAGGTATAGATTAGTAAGAAACCCTCTGACAAATCTCACGATATTTGGTTGTGATGCCTATGTTCATGTTCTAAATGAAAATATGAGTAAGCTAGATAAAAAGGATGAAAATTGTATCTTTATTGGGTATAAATATGGTATAAAAGGTTACAAGCTTTGGAACCCAGAAACTAAGAAGGTAGTGTATAGCCGAGATGTGGTATTTAGAGAAATCAAAGAAGTTATCAAACAAAAATTCCTACCAAGGAAGGAAGAACCAGAGAAAATAGAGTTGGATTTGAAGGATTATGAATCAGACTCTATAGAAGAAAAAAAATAAGAAGAAGAACATACTCATACTCCAAAATTGAGGAGATTAGTTTGGGAAAGAAGGAAACTGAAAAGGAATAATCCAATTGCTTTCCGTTCAAATTTTCCTTGCTTTATTACTGAAGATGATCCTATAAATGTTAGGGAGGTAGTGGATTTAGAGGATAGAAAAATATGGAAAAAGGTCATGGTTGAATAAAAGGCATCCTTGAACAAGAATGAGGCTTGGGATCTAGTGGAGTCGTCGACTGGAAGAAATCCCATTTGTATAAAATGGGTGTTTAAGAAGAAGTTGAATGTGTAAGGTTAAGTGGATAAACACAAAGATCAATTAGGAGAAAAAGGCTATTTCTCATATAGAGGGAATTGAATTTGGTGAAAATTTTATCCTGTTGCAAAGTTAACTTTGATTAGATTAATTTTGTCTATTGTTGTTCTATTTTATTTTGAGGTAGAATAGATGGATGTGAAGACAACATTCCTACATGGGGATATAGAAGAAGAAATCTACATGAAGCCGCCAAAATGATTTGCAGTGAAGGGAAAGAAATAGTTGGTATGGAGGATGAAAAAGTCCTTGTATGGTTAAATCAATCACCAAGGATGTGGTATCAAAATTTTGGTACTTATATGGTGGGACTTACCTTCACAAGTAGAAAAGAGGATCATTGTGTGTATTTTAAATTAATTGGTGATCATCTTATTTATTTGGTCTTGTATGTGGATGATATGTTGCTAAAAGGAAACAATAAGGAGATTATCCAAAATGTGAAAACCCAGTTGTCCTCTAAAATTGACATGAAGGATCTTAGTGCTGTAAATTTCATTTTGGGCATAGAAATTAAAAGAGATAGAGAAAAAGGGAAACTTTGGTAAAATCAAAGCAAATATGTTCATACAATATTAAAGAGGTTTAATATGCAAAAATGTAAATCGATCAAGGTTCTTATTCCTATAGGTGTAAAGTTATCGGTGGATCAGTGTCCCAAGACATAGGAAGAGGAAGAGGACATGCCCCATTTTTCATATGCAAGTGTTGTTGGATGTTTGATGTATGAAATGGTCTATACTAGACCAGACATTGCACATGTAGTGGGAGTTTTGATCAGGTATATTTCAAAACCGCGGAAGGAGCATTGGAAAATGGTAAAGAGGGTTTTTCATGTATTTGTGTGGCACTACTAATTATGGATTTTGATACCAAGGAAGAACATGATTAGATAGAGTGTTGGACATACATGACTTTGTTGATTCAAACTAGGCTAGAGATATGGATCACATAAGATCTATAAGCAAGTACGTGTTTAACTTTCTTGGAGGAGAAATCAATTGGATGTACAAAATAGATGGCAACCACTCATGCAATCAAGGAAGCAATATGGTTACAAAGATTGTGTTAAGGTATTGGGTTGGTATGACAAGTTGTAAGGATACATTGTGACAATCATAATGAAATCTTCCTGGTAGAACTCAACTTATCATTCGAGGACAATACATATTGATGTTCAGTGTCACTTTGTGAGAGATATGGTTGAAGACAAGAAGGTTTTGTTGCTGATGGTGGAAAGTTTGGAGAATGTTGCATAGATTTATGAACAAAATCCATGAGCACTAAGAAGTTCCCTTGGTATAGAGGATCTATGGGCATTTCTATTATGCATTTTTGACTATGTAATCATGTAACTCCTTGTATGCAAAGAAAACAACAACTGGGAGAATGTTGGGTATGTTTTATATTCTTTTTGAAATGGATCCCATGTATTGTACACTGATATGGGAGAAAGGGGGTAAGCCCCCCCTATAATTGGGTTGAAGCTCCGAAATTGTTTTTTTGTTGGTCTTTTGTGTTCGTTTTTGACATTTTTTTTGCATCTGTTTTTTTGGCGATTTTTCAACACATTGTTTTCGTGAATGTTTTTCGTATTTAAATTAAGGAATTAAAGTTGTTGACTAATTCAGGTCAATGGATTAGGGGTTTGGATATAGGAGGATCCTATATTTATTTATTTGTTGTTGGTTTTTTGGGTTTCCATGGTAAAATATATGTGTAATGTGTGTGTGTTCCATTGTATTTTTTCTATTTTTATTAAGCACGAATTTGATTTGGTGTACATACCCTACCCCCTCTAGATTTGAACATGTGACCTCCTAGGAGGAAAAACATGTTCTTAACCATTATGCCCACTCAAGCTATTTCAATATCAACTTTATATATATATATATATATAGTTGATATTGAAACATTTTGCTTCGTATTAATATTTTTTTAATGCCTTAAGCATTGAAGGAATTTCACATCCCCATCATATGGAGAAATAAAAAGCAAATATGCTTAAAATAAGTTTTTTTTTATTAATTTTTTTTTTAGTTCTACAAAGTGCTTTTTGGTGCAATAAAGAAATTCTTTTATTTCATTTTATTTATATATGTGTAGATATTATATAATTAAAATATTTTATTTAACCTAGGCATTGAAATATTTACTTCGCGTTCACATTGAAATAATTTTTTAAATGTCATAAGTCAACTCCATATTATACATATCCCTCATATTTTATTTATGGCATAGCTCATCTCCCTCATACTCAGAAGTAGAAACCACTAGTGTATTTCACTCTCTCTATATGAAATTGATATAAAATTATTTGAATTAAAATGAATAATGAATATTGAATTATTGATAATGAATAGAGAATTAACAAATAATATGTGTTAACTCTACAACTCCCTCATATTACCTTGTAAAAAGCACTTTTCCATTCTCCCTCATATTACCTTGTAAAAAACACTTTTCCATTCTCCCTCGTACTTTCCAATCTCCTTCATACTGCCTTGTAGAAACTCCCTCATACTTTCCAATATCCCTCCTTTCCACTCAACAACAAAATGATAGATTTTCTCAGGCAATGGTACCCCAAGGAACATTGTTTTCCTCCCAACCTATTCTCTCAAATATATATAATACAATGCTTCCTAGGATAGTAGTGCAAGGCACTTTCTCCACCCCTTTGACATTATGTAAGTAATTGTTATATATACATTGAGGTATATAAATCAAGAATCAAATCATTAAAAATAGAAGGTGAATGGATTATTAGTCCCTGCCATAGGCATAGAGGGACTATAGCAATCGATAAATCGTTGACCTAGTATTAGATTGTGCATTGACCAGAAATATTTTCATATTGTCTATTGTTGGAACAAGGGTAGTGAAAACATTGATTTTTATATAATAAAAAGTATCATGTTTGTCAATATCTGATTGGACAACAAATTGGAGGTCTTATTGACACTTTCACTATTCCCAAGGTTAAATATCTTGGCATATCCAAAGTATTCGGTAGTATATGGTCTTTTTGAATCATATATTTTATTATGCATTAGTCAAAGGTGGATTAATGCTAGCATTAGTTCGAATGTTTCCCTTAGTATTTTATGCTGGGTAGAATAGATTCTCTACCATATTACTATGTGTTATTTTTTCTTTATTGTTGCGTGCTTCGAGAGAACAGGCTTGCCACACTGCATATTTTCTTAAATTCTTCCACAGGCCTATGCCCTTCGATGGTCCTGATAGTGTTAACTATTTACCTAACATCTCTAGCAGTCTAAAATGATTATTGTACAGATGCATTGCAATACAATTTAGTTCATGGTTGGCATCATTTCTCCAGTGCTTGATCCTTGTTCGCTGCTTCGTTCCATGATTCTAGTTCTTGTTTGATTCAACTTTGCAAAGTTGAGGTCCTGCACTTGCAATTCGAGCTCTTCGTGGTTGTTCACTGGTTTTTTGTTCTTCAACTTTGCAAGATGTTGGACTTGTTGTTGTGGTTTGTAGTTTTTGGGGCTGAGCTCTTGTCATTCTTTGTTGACGGGTAAGTTTCCCTGTTCTTGTTGTTTTTCAATGGTGGGAGTCCCTGCCTCCAAATTTTGTTGCAGACCATCTTTGTTTGTGCTCTTAGTTTCTATTCCTGGAAACCATGCATATTGCACTGCAGAGGGATTTACGAAAAGTAGTTGGGATCCATCAGAAGAGGGAGCCATCGGGCGAGGTGTAGACACAGCGTATGATTTTATTCTGTGGGTCAGAAAAATGTGTCTACATGTTCTCTTTCTGCTGAGTAAAGTTATTGTTTTATTTATTTCTCTGTTTTCTTCTCATCTTCTATGGGGCCTAGGGGGGATTCAAGTTGAGAAGAATAAGGTTGAAAGATACATACGAGGATTGGCACCCTGTTTTTCTCTCCTTTTTTATTTTTCTACCTTTTATTTTTTTCCCCTGCTTTTCTCTGTTTTCATAGAAACTGAAAGTATGTAGAAAACACCTTCAAAATGACAGTTGAAGAGATGAAAGAAGTAATAGATGTTGATTCGTATGAAATAGATACACAGTCCATTATACATGACAACATTGACGTGTTTTTGCATAGCAATGGGAGTTTTAGATTGGATGCATTCTCTTATACTATTGGGGATTGCCTTTTTGATACATTCCAGGTTCTATTGCATTTCCGCTATTCATCGACCGAGCTGCGCAATGGATTGATAGATTATTTCTTGGCCTGTTTTAAAAATGGCGATGCTAAGGCTTTACAGTCCTATGAATACAAAATGGAATCTGATTTTCTTCGACAGTTGCATGGAATACATGATGTCACTACGTATTTTTCAAATATGTGGTTTTCTGCATCTCCAGTTCTACTTGTGCATGAGAGGGGACTTTGGGGAGATACATTTTGTATATGGTGGCTGCCTAACTGGCTGAATATATCAGTTGGCATTTGGTCATTGACAAGAAAAACAAGATATCTACTATTCAACAAAACTACATCTGACAATCCATATTGCATCTTGTTCCATGATGCCAATGCCCTCAGTGGCCATTATGAACCGAACTGTACAGAAAAATTTCCATATGCAATATAGAATGTCCTTGTATCTACTTTTTTGTTATTTTCAAAGAACTTAAATCGCAATGGAAACGGATTTTGCATGGCATAGATTTCCATGGTTTACAGTTGGAAACAAATGTTGTGTCTAGCTGTGGAGATAGTCTGTTCAATGCAATTTGTTGTTTGGTAGCAGAGGAGTTCGATGTTCAGTTGCTGCGACTTTACACTATGCATTCCTTTTGCAATGCAATTATAGGCAGCAACCAACAGGCTTTTAGGTGCTTGCATCAGCACCTTTGCCCATATCTCATAGAAAATATGTCGGTAGTTGGAAGTTGGCAGGAATACTTGTGAACATGGCACTTCCATATGAAAAAGGGAATATGGAGGGTTGCAGATTCTATTTGCATTGGTTGTCTATGATATTCAAGGTGAATATCCAGGTGTGGTCGCCCTTGCCAAATGCCACTATCCATTCCTGGGTTATTGATTCAAATTACGATCGAACAATTGACATCCTCTCGTTGAAAACAGATACAACACATATCCATTATGAACCTTTGCTTGCAAATATCGTTAATTCAGGGTTGATTGTCCATGACACCTAGACGGCATCGAATTTTCATATGTGTGGAATGATTTTTAGTGAAAATGAAACTCCTCTCAGTTGCGATATGGGAAAAAAGGGCTTGAACAAAAAAAAATGTGTAGAATTCATGACATTTGTGATGAGGCCATAGACCACTTAGACAAAAAAACGTAGAGTAAGTTATCACAATTTGAAAAAAATTATTCGTCAACTTCGTCCGACTTCTGATAAGTTCATATAGGCCTTGAACAAAAAACATAAATTAGTTTCTCAGAAGTTGGGTGAGAGTGAAATTCATACCAGTTGCCATGAGCTCATACTGCCTTTGGGCAAGAAACGTAGAGTAAGTTACCACAACTTGAAAAAGGTCATGCGCGAGAGAAAAAAATACATTGCTACACTTGCTTTTAGAGAGAAACTCACATATCACAATGTAAAGAAATTAGTTCATGTAGAACAGAACATAAACAGGTGCGATCGCATATCCCAGAATGGTGATGCAACTGTGCCAGTTCATGATCTACAAGAAACACCGTGCAATAGTAGCAATGAAAACCAGGAAACAGTTTCTACGAATACTTCCTTGTGAAAGAAAAATGCAAGACAGAACTACATGAAACAAATGAAATACACTCCTTCCATTGCATGTGCAATTTGTGAACAATTGAATTTTTCAAAAAACAATAATTCTTTCACGCCTGATTTGCAAGCAGAATACCTCCTCTTGACAGCACACGATAAACCATTTTCCAGCATGAAAGTTTGTCTTCCATGCAAACGATCACCTGAAAATGGAAAATTGCCACAGATTGCAACCCCTGACCGAATAAGATGTAATACAGCACTAGCAGATGTAAGTGCACTTAGGGAAATCAAGGAGAGATTTGTGTCTCTATGAATTGCATTTGATCAAATCAGACCTTGGGGCTATAAACGACCCCAGATGGGCTTAACAGGATCAATTATTAATGTGTTTGTTCATCTAGATGTTGTGCAAAAAGCATTACCACAATTCATTAACAATACAATTACAATTGTTGTGGCTCTGAAAGATGCTTGCGATACAAAAATTCCTATTAGACAGACAAAGTGCGTGTGCATTCTGTTATGAAAGCATTAAAGGAATTATGTTCCAAGGCCCTGTACAAAGCAGACAACATTTGTATAAATGCCAACTGGAATAGTGTTCTCACAGAAGAACATGGCAACTCTATAGACACTCTTGAAAATCCTAGTGATTTTGATGCAAGTGATGAATCAGAGAATGAAATACCTGCTGAAACATTGGTGCATGGATTCATTGATTCACAGTGCATTTGTGACTTGCAAGACAAAATTGTCGAAATTGCACCTGCTGAGGGGCAGTGTCCACTTGGAATATTTAAGGAAAAATTCGCTGAGGAAATGAACTTTCCAACACTCTTCTATGGATATCCTCGTGGCACTGATATTACAAAACGATTCAGTTATCATAAAATAGTATTATGGGATCTACTACATTCAAGCGGTTACTTCTCCTGTCACATAACAAATTTGTTTTTCAAAACAATGTGCATAATAATAGAGCAAGTTCTGTCCTGCATGTGGGTCTGAATAATAAAAGGCCAGTTACAAGGAAGAAAGTTGTTCTCCAAGGATGTGAAGTACAAAATAAACCTAGAAAAAATTCTGAAATCTGATATTGGATACATAGATTTCAAAAACATCCACACCTCTCCTGACTATTTGCAACAAAACAAAAAAAAAAAATTGCAATGATCCAACAATTGGGCCCACCAACATTTTTCGTCACATTTACAAGTGCAGAGCATTGTTGGGATCCATTGGTGGCTATTGTATCTGACCTGCATAGGAATAGGAAATGTAAAAAATAAACCGATACATTGGAAAATAACGACATTGACTACCTCATAAGAAAAGACCCAATGACATGTACTCGCTACTATAGACATAGAATAAATTCTTTGAGACAATTGATATGCCATGATGAAACATTTTTCGGAAAAATATGGGACTACTTTTTTGTGACTGAATTCCAGAATAGGGGAAATGAACATGACCATGCATTGTTGTGGATAGAGGGTGCACCGATCTTTGGAGTTGATAACAATTTAGATATCGAACAATTTGTGGATAAATACATAACATGCAGCACAGATCATTTGGATCCAAAACTTGCGAAAGTTCATAGACATTACCATACAAGAAGTTGTAGAAAAAGAAAAAAACTCGCATTGCAGATACAACTTTCCCATGCCGCCAATGAGAGCTACAAGAATAATAGAGCCAGTTAGTCTAGAGGATAATGTTGTTGTTGAGAAATCTAAATCCTTGTTCGCATTTCTAGAACGAGGATTTGACAAAATGATGAGCTTTGATGCCTTCTTGACACAGGTAAATCTATTAGAAGATGAGTACATCCAAGCCATACAATGTACACTTAGGAAACCAACACTTTTCCTTAAACGAAAAATCTCCCATATTTGGAACAACAGTTTCTCCAAGGACATGCTAGTTATGTGGAAAGAAAATACAGATGTGCAGTACGTGATGAATGCATATGTTGTAGCATCATACTGTACCTCGTATATGACGAAGATTGACAAATCTATCACAAGTGCATTCAGAAGAATACGCAAAGAACATGAAAGAAGTCATATTGATGCCATACAAATGATACGCACACTTGGCAATACATTGCTTAATCTTCAACAAATGTCTGCTCAGCAAGCAGTTCACATTGCACTTTCCTTGCCCATCACTTGTAGTTCAAGAAAATGTTTCTTCATAAACACATCTCCACTTGAAAAATGCACATTTGTGCTTAAACCACTGGTTTTGCTACAACAAGAGCCTGACAATTTAGAGGACATGGTATGTTGCTCTATTAATGATTATTATGTCCAGCGTCCATCTCCTATTAGGCATATCTTCTTAGCAGAATTTGTATCATACAAAAAAAGTGGTGCACGCTGCACCCATATCAAAAAGAAAAAAACCCTTTGTCATACGGTTTGTCAAATACAATAAACATTGTGACTATGAAAACTATTGTAGAGAAAAATTGTTGTTGTACATTTCGTTCGATGAAAATGAAGAGACATTAATACATAACTTCTCTACATGGGAGGTTGCGTATGTTTCGTCTGAGACTATAGTGCACATCAATGAAGGTATATTTACCTACAATGTTAATCCAACATGGGGGGATCTAGAAGTTGCACTTAATGACCTAGAAAACCTTGGTGATCATGATGACACATTCAGAAACCCAAAAACAACTAGAACTCCTTCCGAGTCATATGACTTACGAGGGGATTTGCCTCGTCCTCCAGCAGCTGGAAGTGAAAAATGTATTAATCTTGGTTTTTAAGTTACGAAACATCATTTCCTAATTGAAAATAATGAATACCACAGAATAAGATGTTTGTTTAATCGCGAACAACAAATAATTCTAAGGGACATTGTTCTTAAAAAATGCTTGAACATGAACAGTCTTGTGCATGTGTTCCTTATAGGCGGAGTAGGAACAGGCAAGACATTCACAATGAAATCATTGTTCCAAATGCTTATACGAATCTATGATTCAAATAGTTCCTCTGATCCTATGAAACCAAAGGGCTTAATAGTTGCATACACAGGAAAAGCTGCATACAATGGTGGTGGAACAACAGTCCACTCTACATTTTTAATGCCTTTTAACAAGTCACAGTTTCTTCCACTTAGCAAAGAAATGTTGGATACATTATCTAATCTTTATGAGGAACTCCAACTTGTATTTATAGATGAAGCATCTTTGATTGGGAGTCGGTTCTTATATTCCATTGACAGTTGACTAAGAAGCATAAAACATGTGTAGACGAAATACTTTGGAAACATTGACATGACATTCTGTGGGAATCTTTACTAGGCACAGCCCATCCAAGATTCTTTGATATTTGAACAACCTACCATTAACATGGAAACAGTTAACCATGACTTATGGAGAGACAATATTAAATTCTTTGAGTTGCATACTACAATGCGCCAAACAGATGAAACATTCATTGCAATTCTGAATAGAATGCGCACAAACAACCAAACACATGATGACTTGACCTATATCAATTTGAGGTGCTTATGACCTACACCAACAGACCCAAAATTCCTTTACCTGTTCTACATAAATAAGGATGTTGCAAATCATAACAGCCACATGCTGTCGCTCATGCCTGGTGATGATATCATCATCAATTCCATTGACTTGGAAGAAGACAACCATGGAAATGTGCCACGTCATGAAATTTCAGTCACTTTACCTTTGCAGCTTGTCCTCAAATTAGAAATGTTCGTTGAAATATATGCCTACAACTATGATTCACAAGATGGCTTGGTGAATGGTGTAGATGGAATACTAAAAGGCTATACCAAGACAGAAAAAGTGGATGTCCTTTGGATTAAGTTCCATGAACGACATATAGGCAAGCGACAAGAAAGCAAGTTGTCTTATCTATATAATTCAAACACTGGAAGCAATTGGACACCTATTTTGCAAATATCGAAGCCAGTATCGACATCAACAAAGATAGGTCGACTAAAGATTCGAAAACAGTTTCCGATTAAACTTGCATGTGCACATACAGTCCATAGATCACAAGGACTAACACTTGATAATTTTTCATTTCAGCCTGTTGGAATTCGGATACATGGACTTGTATACACAGCACTGTCCCATGTCAGAAGCATAGACTCCTTGTATTTACTAAGTCCTCTCACAAAAGATAACTTCAAAGTGAAACAGAAAGTTGATATTGAAATGGAACGATTGAGGACCACCGCAAAATGTCAATTGCATTATGATTACCAATCCATACAAACAAATTCATCTGTATCAATTCTCTCGCTTAACACATGCAGCTTAAATGCACGCATGGATGATATACTGAATGACTATGATATAATGCAATCTGATATTCTGTGCTTGCAAGAAACACACATGGAATTATGCATGCAAAACAAACAATTCCCAAATCACAATTGCATATCAAGTTACATTACACATTGGATTACGATATTGGTGAAAAAACATGTACCGATTTTGGACCATATACATATCGAAGAAAAGAATGTTGAACTAGTGCTTGCAAATTCTTTTTCCCATGAAACAGAAGTTGCAATACTGAATCTATATGTTTCTCCCCATGCAACATTCTCCAACATAGTGCATGTTATTTCCAATGCATTGGCCCATTTCCATCTGAACGGACCCATTGTACTTGTAGGAGACTTCAATATTGATATGCTACAAAACACTGGCAGAACAAAAGAATTGGAAAACTACATGTGCAAATACAGTCTCCGTTTTCTTTTGAACAACACTAGCCATATGCAAAATGCACTTATTGACCATGTCTGGTCCAATGTGCCCATTCCTCAATACACTATGTTTGTATTAGACACATATTGGTCTAATCACGATACAATTGGTATTGCATTCGAATTATGACATATACATCAAACTTATTGCAAACTCATATTTCTATGTTTCAAAGCATATATGTATCCTTGATTTCTACACACATCATTCTAGTGAGCATACAAATGGTGTTCTACTCGAATTATAAAATATGCATTGTGCAAAAAACAAAAAAAAAGGTACATCCTCCCAAATACTATTTGTCACTCTATTCATCTTATTCTATTTATTTTTTGTATATGTACATAGTAGTTGCCTTTTTCTTAACATCTGAACTTATGTTCATATTCGTTTTTCTTTGTACTTTTGTTGATAGAAACAGACAAGAAAAATAGACGACGCAAAGAAATCCTACCCATAGATGTAGACCAATCCATGCAAAGGTGCATTCTTTTTCTGCCCTTGTTCCATAGTAAACAGTTCTTCATTTACTTTCTCTATGTTTGTCAAACTTGTTTGCAGCTATGTTTTATTTTTATTTTTTTTGTTTTGCGCATAGAGGCCTCTACCCTGCATGTATGCCATCCAACAGATGAAATGTTGAGCTAGCAAGCCCACAAGTCCACTTGTCAATTTGTATATCTCCCAACTATGATGACTATTTGCAGGACACAGAACATTAGAGGCATATTGTGCAGCCCGCAAGTGCGCGATCCAAATAAGTGGCTAGGTATGGAATAAGAGATCTGTGCATATTTGGTATGTAGTGCTCTTTTCTGGGAGCATGCCAGCCCTGGAGTCTGTCAATTTGTATATCACGGAAATCGGTAGAAGTAGAATGTTCAGCCGGCCATCTCACAAATTCGCTTGTCAAGTGACAAATGTTGAGCCGGCCAACCCGCAAATCCACTTGTCAAATTATTATCATAAGATATTTGTAAGGAAATGAAGAATAGAGGTCCATTTTTAACCCCGACAGCTCGAGAACCCATGATACAGAAAATGTACATGGTCTATAAAATCTCAGCCACCCCTCAAGTCCGCTTGTCAATTTGTATATCGCAGAAATATATGTGATATTTGTAGAACACAGAACAATAGAAGCCTTTTTTTTTACCCCTCCCACCTGAGAACCCACAAGTATGGAATGCGATATGGGTACATGGTGTATAAAATCTCATGTCAATACTTTATAAAGGTACATATTTAGTTTTTCCTCATTTCTACACACACTGATATGGTAGCCACAGAGTTGGTGTTGTACATGAATTATGAAATATGTACTGGGAGTCGGACGGAGCCAAGTATAGGATCCAAATAAGTGGCTAAATATGGAATAAGGGATCTGTGCATATTTGGCATGTATTGCTCTTTTCTGGGAACTCGCCAGCCCTGGACTAGAATGTTGAGCCGGCCAGCTCGCAAATCTTCTTGTCAGTTTATTATCATAAGCTAGTTGTAAGTCACCGAGCAATAGAGCCCCATTTTTTACCCATCCAGCCCGAGAACCCGCAATCCAGAAACTGTCAATGGTCTATAAAATGTCATCCAACCTGCAAGTCCGCTTGTCTATTTGTATATCGTGGAACTGTGTGTGCTATTTGTAGAACACCATACAATAGAGGCATTTTTTTGAGCCCGCCCGCCCGAGAACCCACGATCCCAAAAGTGGCAAAGTATGGAATGACATATTTGTACATGCTCTATAAAATCTCATGTCCATACTTTATGAAGGTATATTTTTAGTTTTTCCTCATTTCTACACATACTGATTTGGTAACCACAGAGTTGGTGTTGCAC
>JASDQU010819621.1:7213-21724 GCA_032191745.1 Picea mariana | reverse complement strand
ATGAACAAGCCTTCACAACAAGGTTCAAGGATTTTAGGAATAAAAAGAAGTTTGGCTCCAGGAAGAAACCAAATCAAGAGAAAGATATGTCAAGAATACAATGCTTCAATTGTCGAAATTATGGTCACTAAAAAATCATTGTCCTGAGTTAAAGAAAAGGAAGGAAACACATGAAGCATCGATTGCTGAAGAGAGGGAACCCTCAAAGAAATCCAAGCAGGACAAAACAAACTTCTTCTAAGACAAGGTAACAATACTCTTCATAGTTCTGGTACATACCATGTTTTGCATAACTATTTCCTAGAAAATAATATGTTCAAAGAGAAACTATACCTATGAAAGAACAACACGATAAGGATTGCTATCACAATGACTACGAGTCAGACAATACACATGAAAGGATGAAGTACATCAACAAACCCTGGTAACAATTTATGTGGAAGTTATTACATAAGTAACAACTGCAAGATAAGCCGAAATCAAAATCAATCTTGAAGAAACCTAGAAGAAGTAAAAGACAGAAAGAAATCAACAATCAAGAAGAAATTGGAAAAAGACTTGTGACACTTTGCAGAAGGCAATAAGGATGCATACAGAAGCATGGGCTCTCTTAGTTGGAGGGAGATGATTATAGAATTCCAAAATATGAGCATGCACTCATGCATGAAGCAAGGATTAGGAGGGAGCTAATCCTAAATAATATGATCCACTGAAGATGATGAAGTATCTATCCATGTTCCCATCAATGGTAGCAACCATGAAGAACAACACATGTTCAGTTTGACTTTAGAAGAAGTCTTCTTCGAAAAGAAGCCTTAAAGTATCCCTGGTTGTCCATCCACATCCATGATCCTATGATGAAAGAAAGAAGTTGGAATCTTCAGGAAATGAAATCTATGGAAAACTCCATGAACCTAAGAGCTAAAGAAAAACATGAGGAAGAACATAAAGATTCCAAGGAAGAAGGAAAAGCCAAAACAAGCAGTCATTGTATCGAGAATCACAAGACTACCAGCTTGATATGAACTCACTAAAGGCAATCAAGTAGAAGAACTGAAAGTTGTGATGAAGAACAGTGTGTGGACAACTTATGAATGAAAGCATTGCGAGATCCATAACTAGAGGTTCTCCCAGATGGAGGGAGAAGACTATGATGATTGCTTGTTCCATTAAATCGGACATACCTCTAAATGAGCCATTATATCGTCTGCAATATCCATGGGTTGGAGTTTACATTAGATGAATGCAAAGACTATTCTCTAGAATGATTAAACAAAAAACATATGTAGAACAACCTCAAGGTTTTGAGGTATACCAGGAAGAAACCTTTGTATGCAGATGGAAGGAGACAACTTGGTGGAGAACCCCCAATGCACAACAAAAGCGTGGTGAAAAACTTTTAATAATAAAGATATTGTATCAGAATGGTTACTGAGAAGCTCATGATGATGGATTACTAATCCATGACAAACTCTCATGATGGCAAAAGAAGTGCCACTTGGATATGTTCCAGTTTGACCATTGCCATGATGTTATGACCTAGCAGGAAACGCAAATTATGAAATAGATTACATCAAAATATGTCCATTTGAGCTATAATCAAATTTTAAAATTTGTAAATCATTAAAAACTTTATATATCAGTAAAAATCAGGAAGGGTCACCAATATTTTGTGAATAATTCATATTATAATGGGAATTGTGCAAAAAAAAAAATTAAATATTTTAATATTTTTAAAATAGAACATTTTGGTGAAGCCTCTGTCCAAGATGAAAGAGTTTGTGTACTTAAGCTGGAGCTTGTGGAGACAACTTCCTTATTGAAAAAAGAAGAGATGACTCCTAGGTTGGGAGGGAGCACTGATGTGTTATTGATTTATGGACAATTATTTTTCAAGTTCGAAAAATGGTCCAGGATGAACAGTTCCTTTCCAGTTCGGAAAGAGGTTCGAGATTTCTGACGGACAGGGATTTTCCAGTTCGAAAAATGGTCCAGATCAAACATTCATTTTCGTAATGAAAAATAGTTCGATGGATTGCTGATGTACCATAGACAACGATTCCCCTTGTGGTTAACATAGGGAATGGTCTAGGACAATCTCTCTTCTTGATGGTCACTTTTAGTAGTGGTCAAGAAGACTGGTTTGCCTCGCTAGACAATCATTCTTTCGAAGCTCACAGTTGTGAACAATTTCAAAGAATAGTCCTTTTTGGAGGTTGGTGCAGGACAGTCATTTCCTTAGGAAATGGTCTAGACAATCATTTTCTAGGGCAGATTCATTATCTCCAGGTTGCACTTTGTTTAGTGCTAGAGGAATGACCTAGATAGGTGAATGGTCCAGGTTCAACAATCAGGGACAAGCATTCCCTAGGAAAGACTCATTCTCTCCAGGTTGCACTTTGTTTAGTGCCGGAGGAATGGCCTAGATAGGTGAATGGTCCAGGCTCAGAAATCGGGACAGTTATTCTTCCTTGCTTGAGAAGAATAGTCAAGATAGCTCATCGTTGATGTTTTACTTTCTTAGGGCATATGCTCTTCCAGATCTCACAGATGTGAGTGGAAGAATGGCCCAGATGATTCAATTTATATATCATAACAATGTTTTTCTGTGCAGGTTGATGATATAATTTTTATGGACTGTATGTCTCCGGAAAGTAGATGTATACTACTATAGTGGATGTGTTCCACTGATTGTGACGATATGTCACTGATCAAGTATTTGTGTGCTACTTGGTGTGGCAGTGGATTGTAGTTGTGTACTACTATGGATAGACACAGTTGTGTTCTATTGAATGACATTGTTCCAATTGCCTTGAAGAGTATCAGTAGTGTTGGAAATGATTATCAGCTATATGGATAGACAATTCCCAGATGGAAAATGGTTCAGGACATTTATTCTTCTAGAACATATGTCTGGATTAGAAGAAAGGCTCTTGTGTCACTATGTGGAGAGTGACTTATCCAACATCATGTCTGATTACTCAGATGGAGTATGGTTTTGAGAGATGATGCAGCTGGTGACACTAATAGTAATGATGGTACTCATGATCTAGTCATGAGATAGTCTATACGACTATGTTGATACTACCGGGTGAATGGTATGTTTGTGCTCAAGACCATTACCTTCAAATACCCTCCTAGCTAGGAGGGAGTGTTGATATTATGGTAGTTGCGGGAGGCATTTACCTCCATGTGTAAACCTGACGAGAATAAAATATTTCAAGAAGCAAGAAGGAACCCTAATTAGTTGGCTAATAACCCTAGAAGATAAGTCGGCTCAAGAGGATAATTTGTATTAAGTTATTAGCCTCCAAGAGAAGAAGTTAGCTAAAGGAAATATCATATACTAAGTAAATAGGCACCAAAAATGAGAAGTTGGCCCAGACAGTTTGTCAATTTTAGTATAAATATAGGAGGCCAGTCTTCATTCTGGCAAGCATTCTTAGAACTGCAGAAGCAACACTTGTGCGCACTGCAGTTGGCCAGTTTGTGCGCAAGTTTGGAGGAGAGCTGTTGTTGCAGCTGCTGCAATTAGCAGATTTCGGTTTTGGCCTGAACTCTCTCTTGGTTATGGTTTGGACTCTTTGATCAGCTCTTGATACTCCTATTTGGTATGCTATCCTTGGAGAGAGGTGTGCTATCTTGTTTGACTATCTAGCCTAGGGTTTGCTTCTGGAATGATTTTTTGTGAAGGTTAAGGTGCTCGGGGGTGGCTTCGGCCTATGGTTGGGTGATAATAGTGATATTTTCTATGGTTAAACGAGCACATCCATTATATTCTAACACGAATGTGATCCTTCAAGAAAATCAAAAGTCAATATCAAGCAAAAAGAATTTGATGAAGTTATCAAGGATCAAAACATAGAACATTTTTCGTTTAAAAGAACACAGTAAAAAACTACTTACACAGATCAAGAAGTCAAAGGATAAAAAACAATGTGTTCAAAAGTTGGAACAAGATAATCAAGATCTCGAGAAGAACCTATGAGAAAAAAAAAATGAAGAAAATTCTCGTTTGAAAAAGTTCAATCATGAGCTACTAGAACTATTGAGATTGGATAGCAAGGAAGGTCTTCACCATGCACGACATCCTAGCATGGAGGAGGCCAATGAAACTTATCCAAGTTGATGGGTTAATCTTTTTCTTAAAATTGTACTTAGGAAAAAATACATTAAATGGGTTATATTTTAATGTTGACTTAATGAGTACTTTTTATAAAGTTAAAGTGAGAAATAATTTAAGTTGTGGTCTTTTAATCTTGACCATTGATCTCATAAGGTGTATGATGATCAATCTCGGCCCTCCATATTTTTGAAGATAGCGTTTCTCACTTGCTCATTGAGTAAAAATGAGATCAACTTGGAAACGTGTGTATTATGCACAAGAGACAATTTTCTGAAGAGAGAAAGAGGAGAATTGCTTGAGGGTTTGGAGAGAGAGTTTGCAGGGAGACAAATGAGGCTTCTGCACTGAGATTGACACACATTTCCAGCATTGCAGAGGCCTTTTCCTACATATATGATCAGGAGGATTTGCAGAAGGGGGCCATAAATTTGTTGAGGAGGTTTTGTATTTGGCTGGGCTGATTTTATTATAAGAGATCTCTATATATTCATGCTCAATAATAATAAAATCCAAATCTGCTACACTGGTTTTTCCTCTGAGGTTTTTCCAGGGACGAATTGTCCAAAATATTACTTGTGTACATGTGATGTGATTGATGTTATATTTTACTGTTAAGTCCCTGGTTATTATTTTCTGCTGTGTATTATTTGTTTGTGAAAAAAACCTAGTAGAATCAGTTAACAAAAAAATTAATTGATTTAGTGAACTCGGTTTGAAGAAAATTCATATGGTATTAGAGTAGGACTATTGAAGAAGTAGCATTACATTCGAATCTGCAACACATAAGTTCAGATCTGCAACATATAAGTTCATATCTGCAATAGATAAGTTCATATCTGTAACACAAAAGTTCATATCTGCAACATATAAGTTTAGATATGCAACATAAAAGTTCAGATCTGCAGCAAAAAAGTTCAGATTTGCAACAGATAAGTGTAGATCTGCAAGGGAAAACATAGATCTACATTAGTGGAGTTCATATCTATAAAACATAAGGGTATATTGTAGCACAAAATCATTTTAGAAATGGGCATGACTTTGAGAATGGAGGATAGGCTTCAGGGTGCTCAAAACTTTGTCACCTGGAAGGAAAGGGTCACTATGGTTTTGGATGTCAATGATGTCCTTGACCATATTGATGATAAGGCTGCAAATCCCACAGATGCAGCTACATTGGTGACCTGGAAGATGGGCGAGGCTAAAGCCAAGAACATACTTCTTGATGGGGTAAAGGATCACATAATCCGTCACCTCACCAGGAAAAAGTCCGCTAAGAAGATGTGGATTGCCTTAAATGACCTTTGCAAGAGTAAAAATGAAAACATGGTGATGGTGCTTAGGGAAAGACTGATAAGTACCAAGATGGCTAAAGGGGAAGGTGTTGTTCACTACGTTACTCAACTTACACAGATCAAGGATGAGCTAGGTGCAATAGGTGAGAAAACTGAAGAGTATGAGTTGGTACATGTGGTACTGAATGACTTTTTGAAGTCATGGGATGTGTTCGTGCTTAGAGTTGTAGCTCAGGAGAAGCTTCCGGATTGGAAACAATTATGGGATGATTTTGTGCAGGAGGAGATCATACTTGGTCCGTCTAGTGGATCTTCATCTTCACCACATATTCTGGATGAAGAAGGCTTGGTTATTGTGAGCAAAGGCAAGGGCAAGCAAAAGAAAAAGAAGGGTGGAAATAAGAACATTGAATTTTCAAAAGTAAAGTATTTCCGATGTCACAAGATGGGACACTTTGCCTCACAGTGTCCAAAGAAGAAGAAGAAGAACCAACTGTAGATGGCAGCTTCAACAACGGTGGATGAGTTTGGCAAAAGCTTTGAGGAGGATTTCTACTTCATAGCTTGTATGTCTAGTGCAATAGTCTCATGCATGTGGTTTGTGGACAACGAAGCATCTTGTCATATGACAGGGAGTAAGGATTTTTTCACTAGGATACAAGAGGGAGGCGTGAGTATGGTAATTGAGCTCGGAGATGACATGCACTACAAGGTGCAAGGGATTGGTACAATTTTGTCTCAGAGGGAGTCGGGTAAACCACTCTGGTTTGATGACGTACTATATGTTCCGGGGTTGAAAAAGAACCTCATCTCGTCTTTACTCTCGAGGATAAAGGGTATGAGGTCAACTTCTGGAATGGAAGGTTGTTCGTCAGGCCAACAAGGTCAAGTGAGAAGGTGGACAGGATGATTGGGGTTCGAGAAGAGAAGGTGTACAAGCTTCAGTTTCAACTAGGGAGAGCATTAGTCAGTACAACCACAAACTTGTGAGAGTTGTGGCACATGAGGATGATGCGCATACAATTTGGTGTGTTGGGGCACTTAAGACATGCAGTAACAGGGTTTCCTAATTTCACACCAGAGAGGCATGACCCTTGCAAGGGTTGTGCAATGGGAAAGTATGCATGGAGACCATTTCCACCGAGTGAGCACGTGTCCAAGGGAGTATTGGACTTGATACATTCTGACGTATGTGGTCCGATGAACGTGGAGTCAATGAGTGGCTTCAAATAATTTGTTCTATTTATTGATGACTACTCCAGGAAAACCTGGATATACTTCCTGAAGGCTAAGGATGAAGTATTCGACAGATTTCAAGAGTTCAGAGCTCTAGTTGAGAACCAAACTGGCAGGAAGATTCAAGTGTTGAGATCCAACAAAGGGGGTGAGTACACCTCCAAGGAGTTTCTGGATTATTGTGCAACAACGAGGATCGATAAGGAATTCATCGTTCCTTACAATCCTCACCAGAATGGAGTGGCTGAGAGAAAGAACAGGACCATAGTCGAAGCAACACGGGTGATGATACATGATCAGGGTTTGCCACTATTTTTATGGGTAGAGGCTAGTCACACAACTGTTTATATTCAAAATAGGAGCCCCCACACAATTTTTTGGAAGTTGACACCTAAGGAGGTATTTACAGGTACCAAACTAGATGTGAGTCATCTTCGCATCTGGGGCAACATATGTTACTGTCATGTCCCTTTGGAGAACATGACAAAGTTGGAACCCACAACAGATAAGGGGTTGCTTGTTGGATATAGCGAGGCTTCCAAAGCCTATAGGATCTTTGTGCCAACACACAGGAAGATCATAGTGTGTAGGGATGTACAGTTCGAGGAGGAGCGTGCATCGAGGAGGTCTAAAGACTTCCAGGCATAGGACCAGCAGGGACATGATTCAGGAGTCAAGCATGAGGAAACACAGAGTGAGAGCACTGGATCACAGAGTCATACATATGGTATTGGTACAGGTACATGTACAAGTGTTGAGAGGGAGACAGTTGGACAGGATCATCATGAGTGAGATGATGATAAGGAGGAGAAACATGATGTAGTTCCACATGAGTAGAATACTAGGCCACGACCTAAGTGGTATAAGTCCACAATCAGTGATTCCAGGTTGGCAGGACTTCGAGAGATAGATTTCAAACGAAGTAAACCACCAAAGAGACTTGGGTACATGGCGTTAATGACACAACTCATTGATGCAGAGCCTTCCACTTATGAGAAAGCTACACAACATGGAGTGTGGTCAGGGGCCATGATGGAGGAATATGCCTCCATTATGAAGAATGATGTATGGGAGGTGGTGCCTAGGCCAAAAGGAAAGAAGGTGGTTGGATCCAAGTGGATCTACAAGGTCAAGTATGCAACATATGGAAGTGTGGACATGTACAAAGCCTACTTCATGGCCAAGGGGTTTTCACAATGAGAGGGAGTTGACTATGAGGAGACTTTCACCCCTGTGGCCAGGTATTCCTCGATCCGAACAATCATATCATTGGCAACAGAAAAAGGGTTGGCGTGTTCACCAGATGGATGTGAAGACTACTTTCCTTAACAAAGTTATTGAGGAAGAGGTATTTTGTGGAGCAGCCATGGGGATTTGGGGTAGGAAAACAAAGACACGTGTGTGGACCGAGGAGAGCCTTGTATGGGTTCAAGCAGGAACTTCAGGCATGGTGATCGAGGATAGACAACTACTTGAGGGAGATGGGTTTCCAACAGAGTGAGGCTGATCCGACCCTGTATTTTCTTGCAGGGGAGGTGCCTCTCATACTGGTGCTATATGTAGATGACCTATTTCTGACAGGGGATGAGTAGCTGATAGCAGATTGCAAGGTCAACCTTGCAGCTGAGTTTGAGATGAAAGACCTTGGGTTGATGCATTACTTCCTTGTTCTGGAGGTCTGGCAGCAGGATGGACACTTCTTCTTGGGATAGGGGAAGTATACAATGGAGATCTTGCATAAGTTCAAGATGACAGATTGTAGGCCCATGTCCACGCTTCTAGTCACAAATTGGAGGAATACTTATGAATCAGATTCAAATTCAATAGACCCCACTGTGTATCATCAATTAATTGGATCACTCATGTATCTGGTCAATACTCGACCAGATATTAGCTTTGCAGTAAACTCTTTGAGTCAGTTCATTGTGGACCCTCAGAGAGTACATTGGATAACTATGAAGCATGTGCTTCTCTACCCTAGTGGTATAGTGGAGTACATATTTTTATATGAGCGTAGTGGTGGAGTGAGATTGGCGGGCTTTACAGATGCTGATTGGGCAGGATGTGCAGAGGATAGAAAGAGTACTTCGGGTTGTTGTTTCAGCATCGCATCAGGCATAATTTCCTGGTTCATTAGGAAGAAAAAATCAGTGGCATTAAGCTCTGCTGAGGCAGAGTACATGGCTGCTAGCTTGGCAACATGTGAGGCACTATAGATTAGGAAGTTACTCTTGGGATTATTCACGCAGGAGCTAGAAGCTACTATGATTCTCCGTGACAGTCAGAGTTGCATCAAGCTCTCTAAGAATATGATGTTTCATGATCGTAGCAAGCACATCGATATCACGTATTATTTCATCTGAGATTGTGTATAGAGAGGAGTCGTGAGACTTGATTACATATAGACTGATGAGCAGATGGCATATATTTTCATCAAGGCACTAAACAGACATAAGCTTGAAAAGTTCAGAGATCAGATGGGTTGAGACATAATCCATTCCTCGCTAAGAGGGAGTGTTGAGATTGGATAACAAGGAAGGTCTTCACCATGAATGGCATCCTAGCATGGAGGAGGACAATGAAACTTATCCAAGTTGATGGGTTAATATTTTTCTTAAAATTGTACATAGGAAAAAGTACATTAAACGGGTTATATTTTAATGTTGACTTAATGAGTACTTTTTATAAAGTTAAAGTGAGAAATAATTTAAGTTGTGGTCTTTTAATCTTGACCATTGATCTCATAAGGTGTATGAGGATCAATCTTGTCCCTCCATCCTTTTGGATATAGGGTTTCTCACTTGCTTATTGAGTAAAAAGGAGATCAACTTGGAGAGGTGTGTATTATGCATAAGAGAGAGACAATTTTCTGAAGAGAGAAAGAGAATTGATTGAGGGTTTGGAGAGAGAGTTTGTAGGGAGATAGAGGAGGTTTCTACACTGAGATTGACACACATCTTTAGCATTGCCGAGGTCTTTTCCTACATATCTGATCAGGAGGATTTGCAGAAGGGGGCCATACATTTGTTGAGGAGGTTTTGCATTTGGATGATATAATTTTATTGTAAGAGATCTCTATATTTTCCTTAATAAAATCCAAATCCGCTGAACTGGTTTTCCCTCTGGGGTTTTTCCAGGGACGAATTGTCCAAAAAATTACTTGTGTACATGTGATGTGATTGATGTTATCTTTTACTGTTAATTTCCTTATTATTTTCTACTGTGTTATTTATTTGTGAAGAAAACCTGACACAATCAATTAATAGAAAAATTAATTGATTTAGTGAACTGGGTTTGAAGAAAATTCACAAGAACAAATCAAAAAATTGAAAGAAGAGAAACTTGAAAATCTAGACATTAAAGCTCAAGAAGATGCTAATCCAGTTGAAGAAAAAACATATAGGGATGTTGGAATACAAACGATAGGAACTCCAAGTGTACGTACTAATAGAATTTCATCAATTAACGAAAAACATCAATATGTGAAGAAAATCACATATAGAAATTAATTCCCAAAAATGCTACAAGTATGATAAGAGAAAACTATGTTATAAAAATTCTTTATCGACATCCAAATCATAAGAGTATATATCTTAAACAATCAGAGTATCAATATCACTTAGGTTGGGAGCGACTAACTTATTGTCCGAAAAATATTGATACCAACACAATTGAGTCTCATGATAACCATTTATCGTGGAAGTCCAACGATCAACATAAGATTGAATTAGGATGGTTTGGCCCTTTCACAATTCGATAGTGCTGCTCAACTCTTCGTCATCCATATCGTTTTGTATCGTCAATCTTGACAACACCAAATATATAGAATTATGCGAAAACATTGTGAGCAAGAACGAAGACGTAAGCTTCTCCATAAATATGCTTTGAGGACAAAACATTTCCAAAGGACAAGGCTATGTAATACACACAAATATATGTAATATATAAATATAAATAATAATGAATAACTATTAATTAACAATTAATTACTAATGAAGAGACACCTCATATGAAAGGTCATGTCTCTTATGAAAGGGCACCCCTGCGTGGGTATATATACAACCCTCTTTTTCCATTGTAATCATTTCATTCTTATACATTTTACTCAATATAATATTATTTCATCACAAATGGATTACCTTATTCTATCCTACTTAAATTGGATATTCTTATAATTGTCAAACAAGTTTGTTTGTCACATTGTCCATACACGCCCTAATTTTTTCTGCCCAAGTTACTGAAAACGCTACACGATTGATATTTTTTAGATATTGTAAAAATGTTTGCATTGTTCTAACTGTCCTTTTATCTGTGTTGTGAAGGAGGAAGGGCTCCAATTAGACTAATAACCCCTTTACTTGTTAGATTTTGTGGACAAAAAAATAGTAAATAATACAAAAAAGATCCTAGCCTGCCACCTACATGATGCTCAGAGAGGTGAGAAGTTGGGCTTTTAATTCAAGGTTAAGATTTTCATTGATTCATTTTTTTGTTTTGTCTTCTTTGTTTTACTTACTGTTAATTTCTTGAAAATTAACAATTAGAAATAACAACTCAAAATTTAATCTACTACTTGTTATCGCACAAATTGTAGTTTGGCCAAAGCCAAACCCAAGTCACTATCTTAGATAGACACTGCCTTCACTTTAGTGATGATGAAATCACCACAAGGGGGGAATCCCGATGACCCTTCGAGGATTGAAATGGAAAGTGTGAGAATGATTGATGGACACCCCTATAGGTCAAGATTGGAGGAGTAATGATTGAGAATGAGTCTTGTAGATGGAGAGTGATTTCCAAGTGTTGTATACCTACAAAACAATCTTAGCCCTGCCCAAAACAAGACAAATGATAGATATAAAAGCCTTAAACTAGAGGGAATCAAACAAGAACCCTTGCTGTCCCAAATAACAACAATGTGGAAATATATAGATCAACAATAAATGATGTCATAAATAAAACTAACAATGACTAGTCAAACTTCCAATGATTAAAGCAAGACTTTGGCGGTGATTAGTGATTGTTCTGAGATGTTATCAACAAGTTTTTTAGGACAGCCAAGTGGTTGTAGAAAACAATTGCTACAACAAGAATATTTAACAACATAAATCAACAAGTAAACCATCTAAATGATAGCCAATAATTAGTAGAACAATAATCTAGGTTCATAAGTAAATTTCAACGGTAGAATAGTGAACAAAGATTGAAGGAAAGATGATTTTGCAACAACCTTAATGGATGTAGCATTAATTTATAACAACAAAGAGAATTACATGGCTAAAGAAGATGCCCTTAGGGCACAAGAATGCTTATAACATATAGAAAATAATCCAACTTGAACAATTGCAATATCTTGTAAATTCACATATACTAATGCAATGATATTATATCTCCAATGCAATTTAGACTAGTGCCAAATCAATTGGGTTATGCAGTCTCTTATGTAGGAGCTAGTTTTGTTACTTCTCTATGGGTGTAAGCCCTTTTACTCCGTAGATCAAACAAAACTAGTAAGGATCCAGATGGATCTCGGTGGCCATCCACATTTTTCACTGAATCACCATTTTGAGCTTGTGGTTTTGATAAACCATGATATTCACCCTTTTGATGGGGAATGTAATGTAATGTCATCTTCATTTGTCAATTACAGACATCATGTAATGATTTCCTAGTGGTTTTATGTACATTCCTACAACATACCGTTAATGCATAAGATCCTATTAGAACTTCGCAGTTAAGCGCTCTCAGGCTAGAGTAGTACTGGGATGGGTGAACGCCAGGGGAATCCTAGTGTTTTACATGCCTATGGAATTTTATAAACTTAGTCCAATTTATCCCACATGCATCATGAGAATTGTTCTCCTTTCACTCTCTCATATATAATTCAGGTGAAGGAGGCCCTTTAACCAAGCACTGGAGTGATGTAAATCTTGTTACAAATGAAGCGTAGCCAACATCTCTTTCTTTTCAGAGATAGACTACCCCATTCTGCCAGTTTGTTTTCTACAATGTTTTTCTCTTTTGTTCATTAATAGAAGTTGGTTTTCACTATTTTTCTGTGTTCTCCACATTATCTTTGTGTATTTCCTCATTATATATCAGTTATATTTTTGTCTTCATGTCGTTCTCAAAATAATTCGGATTAGTGGTATCAGAGTAGATTGCTCCTTGTCGTTTCTCAGAGCAGGTCTCCGATGAGGTCATGGTATAGAGAGTTGGGTCTCGAGCTAGTTTCTCTTGAGGACAACTGCTCTCGACAGCCCAAGCGACCTCCCATGGAGGAAGAAAAGAGAGATGACAAAGCAAGATATCCTTTCAAGACGTTGCTCGACGAATCACTTGTGCGATAGATGAATGAGATGATGGACAACTTTGCTTAGATCCTTCAAAGACTATCGATGGAAACAATCGAGGAATATTTGACAAGAAGCCATTTCGCACGTGCGACACCCTTCAAGGTACAAGTCAATTTTGATATACCCTTATTTGAAGGCCTATCCCTTATTTAATGAGAAAATTCCCTAGAAAAATGGTTGAATCTGCTAGATAGTTATTACTCTATCCAAAATTTTTCCGACTGTGAAAAGATCACCTTCGCGCTCTTTAAAGCCCTTCCCAATGTCAGATCTTGGTGGGAAGGTTACTGGGAGAGGTACATCACAGATGAATCTACACTATTTGAGAGAGAACCCACTTGGGCGACCTTTGTAGATGCCCTAAAGGAGGAGTTCTACCCTGTCGAAAACTATGATGACCAATACATGGGATGGACAACTCTACGTTAGAAAAGAAACCAGGTGGTGTCAAAGTACACCAACATCTTCAATACCTTGCGCTCAAATTTAGGTATCAAAGACTCTGAGTGACACCTGGTTTTGAAGTACCGTAGTGGTCTACACAGGTACATCCAAATTGAGATGGATTTATTGGACATCTCCTCATTGGGAGTTTCTTATCGATATGCAGTCAAAATTGAGCAGAAATTCAAGCAACAAAGTAAGTGGGAGACACATGGCAAAGACAACTCTAACTCACATAATGAAGGACCGAGCAAGGAATGCCAACCTCAAGAGAGCCAGTCCCATACGCAGGAAAATAAGAGTAATGGGAAGTATAATAAAGACACTGGAAAGTGGCGTGAGTTCCACAACATCCCTTGGCACAACAGTGATGAATGTCGCTCAATACAATCATTGGTGGCCAAGTTCAAAGACAAAGAGCCGAACCCCAACTTGGACCCTAATTCAAAAAATAATAAAAGGAGACAGATCATTGATGCATAGCCCACTGCTACTATCACAACTTCAAGAATCCAACCATAAGAGGATCCTGAGGAGGGGGAGTTACTCTTCCATTCACAGATGTGGGTGAAGAGGACCCCACTACATTTTATTGTTGATAGTGGAAGCCAAAAGAACATCATCTCAATAGAGGTTGTCAAGCAGTTGGATTTGCCAACAAAACCACACCCGCAACCATACACCATTGGGTGGCTTCGTTAGGGTCAATATCTTCGTGTCATCCAACAGTGTCGCCTATCCTACGACATCAAGCCCTTCAAGGATGAGGTGTTGTGTGATGTTTCCCCAATGGAAATTTGTGATGTTCTATTAGGCCAACCATATATGTGGAGGCGTCATGTTGTTTATGAGTGTCGACCCAGTAGCGTCATTGTTACTTTGGGGGGTCAGCTATACTGGATACTAGAGGTAGTTCCAACTATTGTCCCACCAAAACAATGTCACAAAGTAATCTCTCATACTACAAATTTTAGCCTCTTCATCACTCGATTAGAAGGTAAACAAAAAGACACTGCAACTACTGCAGCCTCAGCCCAAGACCTTTCTATCTAGCAGA
>JASDQU010819620.1:32476-49968 GCA_032191745.1 Picea mariana | reverse complement strand
GGTGCTAGGCACTATGACCTGGGTTAAGATCTTGACCAGAGCAAAAATGAGTCAGACCCATTATTTGCTTTTTTCTGGGCCAAATTGTGTAGTTTATGCAAACTACCCTCACTAATGCAAGTTTCAAATACATACTAGAATAAATAGACCATGGATTTCCGCTCACCAAAACCATTAATAAGGGTCAATGCAAATGACATTCTTCTTCTAGAGTCCATCTTTTCTTCAACAATTCAAATTACATCTGTTGAAATTGACTCGTATAGAGGTTAATGGACTTACCCATTTTCTAACAAGAGTGGAATGTCTATCTATATCTGTCTTAATCAACAACAAAACACTTAATTGCTCTAGATGAAGGTAAACAAATGAATAGTGAAAATAAACTTTACACGGATGGAGTATATGAACTACCAAATCTCTTCACACATGTACGAAATTTATGAGGATTAATTGGTAAATATTTATTTCAATGGAATACACATCCCCATAAACCCTTCAAGTACTTCCACTCATTTCTAGGATGGTATGAGAGGTAAACCAGACAGTTCCAATTTTGGAGACCTAACTCGGGGGGGACATGAAGCGAGGCCCAACAATCTCTACAATATATATGCCAATGGACTTGACCACTTGCTTGTAATCCATAGATGTTACACACCTATTTGTCGCACTTAAGTGTCACAATTTCATCACCATGTGGGAGTGTTTGTCATAATMCCTTGACATGTTGGGAGGGAAACCTATCATTTGGAGGTCGAAATACTATCTTTCACCTTGAGTTTTTGGCCTTTTTTTAGTATGATCGCTCCCCTACCCATATACAGAGGAGGATGAACCCTTGTCATTGCTCCTCACTTAGTTCTAGGGGAGTGATATTATTGCTTTCTACTCCATTCTAGGGGGGCGATGAAGTGGTTGCAACCATTATGCCTTATTTTGAGAGGTTGTTTCTGGGAGATTTCAGTTGGTTAGAGGTTGGTTCAAGCTACCCTCTATCCAAGGCAAGGTCAATCTTGTATGTTCAAATAAATCCTCATTTGATCTTATCCTCTCCTCAAATTATCCTATGGTTGTTATGCCTCAATTCCTATATAATGAAGACCATTCTTGGGTGAAGAAAGGGGSAGAACTTTAGAGTATCATATTATTGATCTTGTGACATTCAAGGGATGGAAAGGAAATCTTGGAGGAGCTGTTGGAAAATCGACATTAAGGTTGTAAATTCTTCATTACTTATTGCTTCCATAWAATATAAATTGGCCTATTCCCCTCATTCTTATGTTTTTCAATGTATGCACATCTATTTTTGCTTTGCTCAAAGTATATATGTCTATTTTGGTTCACAATATATCGTGGAAGAAGGAGGTGTTTTTTTGTCTCTTGCAAAATTCCTCTCACACCGAGAGCTTGGACATCGAGATCAAGAGTTGGAGCAGTGAGGACAACCAACAGAAAGGAGGTAAGCCATATACCTCGTTCTCTCATCTCTTATTTCCATTATGTTTGTGGGTATATAAAGTAGATCTAGGGGGAAAGTAGGAAACTATTTGTTATTTTTTGTCTTGGATTAAATGAGTCTTGATCCAAGGGGGATTTCACCAGTCCGCAAGGGAAACTTTTCCACAACAGAAGTTGGCGACTCTACTCAGGATCACTCATTTTAATATTTTCTTAGTGTTTTCTAACCCTTTGGATTTTTGTTTGTTGCTTGATCTTTTTGTATTGTGTGCATCTTCTTTGAATTTCCCCCTTCCCTCATCATGACTAGGAAGCTTACTAAGTCAAGAACCTAACCCTTTCTCATATCTAGGAGAGGTTTGTGTCTTTTCACCCCTTTCACGACTTCATTCCCCCTTTATAAGGGAATATATGGTGATAACATCCCGATTATCACCCCCTCTTAGTGTCTTGGGGAGCGATAAAACCTTGATCATCGCCTTGTCTACAGTGTTACAGGGGTGATAACATCCTGATTATCACCCTCTCTCAGTGTCTTGGGGAGCGATGAAACCTTGATCATCGCCCTTTCTATAGTTTTACAAGGGCGATAATCGTCTCTTTGAGTGGATTTTCACCTTGCCTTGCCTCTTTTTTGTCATATTTTTGTCTCAAAACCTTATATCAAAGTCCTTCATGCATGATTGTGGCTTTGATTGATTAAAGTTTAGTGATTATCATATTTTTGTTTCCTCTTTCGAGTTTCCATCTCCTATCAAATTATGAAGTGTACATGATTGTCCTAGGTTAAATCCATCCTTTGACCAAGTCTATGTCATCAGTAGTTTGATCCTTATCACCTGTAGGCATTCAAATTTTTGTCACCTTGATTCCAAGGCCTCGTAGGTGTTTTACTTGGCTGCTTTTGGAGTCTTTTTCATTGATTTGGGGATTACATATGTTGCATTAAGCCTTGTTGTTAAGTCTCTTTCTCTTATCCTCTTGGGAAAACTTCTAATCCCTTGAGTGCATTCCCGAACTCTTTGGCCTTGTTGCAACTTTGCATTGATCTTTGATCTTTGCTACTTGAATTTTGACTTTTCAAATATTGGTTTTCCTTTACTTTGCATTTTTGGGTTTTTGTTTGAACATGTATTGGAGGCATTCTTGCAATTGAATTCTTTGAGTTCTTGTCAACATTTTGAGTGCATGTTTTGTTTACGTAATTTTTCTTCATGGTACTTTGCATAATCATTGAATTATTTTATTTTGTTTGAAAGTAAGGAAGCAAAAAATAGTTGCATTTGAATTTATTTCATTGGATTTGAAAAGCAAACAAAAGAAAGTCTTGCATTCTATAGGGGAATGATCAAGCTCACACTTTAGAGAGAAGTAAATTGAAATGGGCATATGCATATGGGAAAGCAAAAAACTCTCCTCTTTACCATAGCTAGCATTTATCGAAAACAAAATATTTTCATTTCATTTTTGTGCACGGTTTAGAGTCAAGTCATAGCACCATCTAGTCCACTTATGCTTACCCTATTGAGTAACAAACAACCATTAAAAGGAACAAGGCACATAGTCTTAAATCAATTAGACTTTTTCTCTTTAATAGCAAACCAACAAATCTAGGATTTTAGGGCCTTGATAGTAGGGTGGAGAGTTAACTCTTCAAGGCCACATGAATGAGACTATAGAATACTAGAGAGTGTAAAATCCAGTAGTAGCAATTAACGTTAGTCGAGAAAGCTCCTCTCACATAGGAATCAAACACGAGGTCAAGCGAAGCAATCAGTTGAGATTTCCCCTCTTTCGTTCGCCTAGTGGGACTATCACAAGTTTGGGGCTTTGAAGAGTGGTAGATCCTTAGGGTGACACCACTTCTTCTTAGTTTTGGGTCGCGGATTTGTGTCTGACATTCCCATGCCCATTTGCTAGTCTTGAATATCGACTGTACCCCTCGGTCGTTCATTGTGAATTGGTAAACATAGTAACCTCTCCTAGGATTCCACACAGGTGACTGCAAGGGGGATTCCTTCTGCAAGGAAGGTTCCTTGTGGTACTTGCAACAGACATTCAATCTCTGCTTCAGTGAACCAGGCAGGTAGTTTCCTGCGGGTTCTTACTTGCACCTTGGGGGATTTTTGTGTGAAGGTTATCGTAACCATTTCTCATTTCTTCATTGACGACCTCATTTCCCATCTCCGGAAGATCCTTACTTATTTTCTCCCTGTCATAAGGGAGTTGTTTGCTTGCACTTATCTTGTAGGGACTTTGGTAGTGTCTACTCTTTGACATTTAGCAGACCCAAGGTTGAATCCACGTCCATGGTAATAGTTCCCCTGGATAACAACCAAGGGACCCCTTTTCACAGGGAACCTTATACTTTTCCATGTTTTGGAAACGTTGGTCCTCCCTACATCGCTACATTGACTCTTCTTGATTTCACTCTGGGGTTACTAGTATGGTTTTTTTCCACTCTCGTGTTTCCGAATGCCCCCGTTGTTGCCCAAGTAAGCTCTCCACCTCAAGAACATCAACGTCTTGTTCACCCTTTTCCTTCTTCACCCGTCTTGTCTTCGTCCCTTCCTTCTTCCTCGCCTTGTCAAAGCCTTGATGCTAGTAACTAGGAGGGTAAGAAGAAGAAGAAAAGGAAGAACAAGAAGAAGCAAAATAAGCAAGGCAAAAATCAAGCAGCCACTGTCATGAGTGTTGATAATTTTGGAAAGCCTATGGACATAGGTCGCAAGCCCAAATTCCCTTACAGGGTTTGTAAGGGTGACCACCTTCCTAACCATTTCCCCGGTATTCCCAAGGTCTTAGAATTGTGGTACATAGGTTCTCAACAACCCATGTCACCAGTTGTTGCAAGTCGTGTTGGTGACAACCCATCAACTAGTGATCATAAGCTTGGGGGAAAAAAGGGTACAATTAGGATTCCTTGCCGATTATGCAGGGAAATGCACCTCACTTACCTTTTCCCTCGTATGGATGAAGCTTTGCAATTTTTCAAAGACATTATTGTTTCCCAGCAACAACCTCCAACTACTTCCCATGAATCGTCCACCAACCAACCATTGGTTGATGAAGTGGTTGGTCAGATTCAATCGTCGGTCGATCCCACTCTTCCCTTCGAGAGNTTGTAAGGGTGACCACCTTCCTAACCATTTCCCCAGTATTCCCAAGGTCTTAGAATTGTGGTACATAGGTTCTCAACAACCCATGTCACCAGTTGTTGCAAGTCATGTTGGTGACAACCCATCAACTAGTGATCATAAGCTTGGGGGAAAAAAGGGTACAATTAGGATTCCTTGCCGATTATGCAGGGAAATGCACCTCACTTACCTTTTCCCTCGTATGGATGAAGCTTTGCAATTTTTCAAAGACATTATTATTTCCCAGCAACAACCTCCAACTACTTCCCATGAATCATCCACCAACCAACCATTGGTTAATGAAGTGGTTGGTCAGATTCAATCGTCGGTCGATCCCACTCTTCCCTTCGAGAGTGAAGTGGATACCACTCGTGTTTTTTTTGTCACTTTAGATTCCTCCAGACAAGGGGGCATTTCACTCGTTTCAAGGGAAACCCCTCCAAGTACTAAGGTCATTTCCCTCGATTGGAATAGGTTGGCAAACCCTCATTTTCCTTCTTGCATGCCTTTCAAAATAATTGTTCAAGTTTGTGATAAGATCATACATCGCACTATTGTTGACGAAAGAGCTTATGTTAGCATTCTATCCTCAACTGCTTGGAAAGCTATGGTTTCCCCCAGCTTGTGTCAGTTACCCATCATATGCTGGATTTTAATAGAAGATCCAGTGAACCTTTAGGGATCCTTCCTCAACCGCCCATCACCTTAGGAGGGAAAATTGTTTGTATCGATGTTATGGTAGTCCAAGTCCCTTTGGACTTTAATTTACTCCTTTGGGGGGACTATGTCTATGCTATGAAATTTGTTGTTTCCAGACTCTTTCAAGCTATGCATTTCGCTCATAATGGAAACATTGTGACCATTGACCAACTTTCACTTGTTGGTCCTGATCTGATTACTGACCATCTGAATTCCCTAAATGTTCTTTATATGAAAGTGACATCTCTCTCGCCACAGGTTAATTATGTGGTATCATGTCCCATGCCTTCAGCTACCAACAAGAAAGATTCTCTCACTATATGCTCGACTTCTTTAGACTCATATCCAGTAGTTGACATGGCGAATTCTTCAATGGGGGATTTGGAGCCTAATATTTTCCCCGCTACCCCTATTGAGTCTCTTGGCATACATTCTTTCTAGAGCATTGTTCTTCCGTTCGATGAATACCTCTTATAAGCCATGGTCAAGGTCCATGAGCATAGTTCGCTTTATGTGTCAAGTTCATTAAAAAATAAAACAAATAACCATGAGCATAGTTCACTTTATGTGTCAAGCTCGTTAAAAAATGAAACAGATAACCATGAGCATAATTCGCTTTCTATGTCAAGCTCGTTAAAAAAATGAAACAAATAACCATCAGCATAGTTCTCTTTATGTGTCAAACTCGTTAAAAAATGAAACAGATAACCATGAGCATAGTTCATTGTTTGTGTCAAGCTTGTTACAAAATTAAACAGACCCCCCTCCAATTGATTCAAGTCTTCCACTAGATTTAGTACATGAACCTTCATTTCCTCTGTATGTGTCAGTTGATCCTATTTCTTCCTCCCTCTCTGGTGAACCTATTCCAATTAGTATCTAGGAGTCTAATCGGGTGCAAAAGAAGAGTCGATGGATGAAATGAAGCTTGGGGGGCATGTCTCCAACCTTTGGACATCATGTTGGAGTTAAGTCGCTAGCTTCTGCTGATCATGTTGGGGGAAAAGTACCAACCTATGGATATCATGTTGGGAAAAAAACTTCCAATGGGTATCACTCAAAGTACCAACCTTTGGACATCACGTTGGGAAGAAAACCCATCAATGGGTATCATTCCGAGCATAGTTCATTTTCGGTTTCAGGCTCATTAAGAAAAAACCAACCCTGAGCACAATTTAATTCTCTGTTTCAAGCTCATTTAAAAGTGAAACCAACCCCGAGCACAATTTCATTCTCTATTTCAAGCTCCTTAAAAAATGAAACATACACTTCGAGCATAGTTCATTCTTTGTTTCAATCTTGTTAAAAAATGAAGCAGACATCTTATTGTCTTCTTAATGGTTGCGCTTGCTACCGATTCCCTACTATTTTTCATCTCACTTGCCTATGGACATTGCAATTATGCTTGATGATAGTCGTTCGCATCATGTTGTTCCCATTTTGTGGTTAGTGGTCCTCGCTTACCATGCCTAGTTGCTATGCCCTTCCGCAGTGATTGCTTAGGAGTCGTTTCTCCCATTGGAACTTAGTTGCATGCCACTCGTTCTCTCTAGACAAGCTTAGTCTTTGTTCTTTCTCATGCTTGTAAATACACGAGAACAAGTTACTGAGTATACTTTTATCACTTTTTCAGTGTCATAAAAACTATATGAAAAAGGAACTCTTTGGAGTCTTGTTTAAGCTCTTTTTAGACTCTCTAAACATGAAAAGATTGTCCAGCGAGCTTGTTTCATTTCACACTCGTTAAAAGGATTTGAAAGGGCGTTTATTTGGTGTAAGTTTAACCCCTTTTCGGACCGGATGGACTAATTACAAAAAATGAATACTCTAGTCAACCTTGGCTAGAAGAGTTCTCCCTTGTATTGTTTTATACTTTTTCTAGCTTGGGGGACTAAATTTACGAAAAAGAATAACCCTAGAGTCTTCTTTAATTTCTTTTCAGACACTCTAAACATGAAATGATCATCAACTTTATCTTCTCTAGGCTCATAAAATTATACATTGAAGGACCCATATGGTATCAAACCCCTCCTTCTTTAGGTTCATTAAACATGTGATGAGGGACTCATCGAAGATGAGTTGTATCAATCATTTTTTATCCTCCTCAAGCTCGTTAAAAAAGAAATAGGTACTCATCGTTCATGGTAAGGGAAAATTTGAGGGAAGTGGTTCAATTTTTTGGAAACCATTATGGTAGTTGTTTGTTGTCGCCCTTGAACATGGCTCATGTTTGAATCTTGTCTTACAGTTGGGTAATTTACTTGTCTATGAGTCATACCAATCCTACGAATCATTATACTCCTTTGGCCCACCCGAAGAGGGCCCTAGTTATTGTCTCACAATGTTTTGGTCTATATCTCATCGAGTCAATACTGCCAATTCATTTGTCATTCCTCACAATGTTCACGGGAAGTTTTGTCCCAAATCATCCTCGTGTCAGATTGTGCTCATTTGATCTATTATCTCACATCACTTTCCTATGCCAGTTTCATGTCAATGATGGGGGACACATCATGGCCTCCTTCGATGAGTCTGCTCTGATTGACTTCAACACATTATCTGGGAATTAGACTTAGAAACCAATTAGTACCTTGGAACCTACATGCCCCAATGGCATGTCTCCTCGCTTTCGAAAATGGGTTTACATCATTGGCCTCTAATTGAATGATTCCACGAATGTTCGATTTCATCTCATTTATTCATGTTCGTTGGAATGTACTAGGGTACCTTGGGAGTCATTGTCATCATTCGTGATTTCCCTTGCACTTGTTAACAATATAAATCAATGACCAGTAATCAAGTGGTTTCTACCATTTTCGACATCAACACATTTATTCATGTGGCTAGAATCGTACTATTTTGGGTTTGGGACGAAGACCCTAGGAACCCCTTAGGCAATCACCTCTGTTATATGTCTCACCCAGGTTGCGAGAGATTATTTGAGTACTTAGAAGATTCTAGCATGGCCATCATGTTGGTGATCTCACTGATATATATGTTGTCACATAGATCCACTTTGTATTGGTCCATGGCTATGCTTTTATCATATCGTAGCTCCACTGTGTATTATTTCATGGCTAGGACCTGATCGATTCACGGAGGTATGGATCTAAATTGTATTTTTGGTGGCCATATCTTTAGTCAATGCTTTCATGGATCCACAGTGTATTGGTCAAGGACCATGCTTTGAGTGAGTTTATTCTGAGCATGGGTATGACTACCTCAGGGATGATACATATATACTATTTGATGTTTGTTTGCAGCTTCCACCCGACTCTCCTAATCCAACACCCTTGCACATGTACTTCTCTAAAGTGTTTTGGCCATCAGTTTCTCTTCTAACGTCACACTTTAGGGGGAATTTGTTACACACCTATTTGTCTCACTTAAATGTCGCATTTAAGTGTCATGATTTCATCACTATTTGGGATTGTTTGTCATAATCCCTAGACATGTTAGAAAGGAAACCTGTCATTTGGAGGTCAAATAATATCTTTCACCTTGAGTTTTTGGCCTTTTTTAGTATCATTTCTCCCCTGCCCATATACAGAGGAGGATGAACCCTTGTCATCGCTCCTTGCTTAGTTCTAGAGGAGCGATACTATTGYCATGTTCTCAGTTCCAGGGGAGYGATACTATCACCCTATGCTCAGTTCTAGGGGGGTGATGAAGTGGTTGCAACCATTATGCCTTATTTTGAGAGGTTGTTTCAGAGAGATTTTAGTTGGTTAGAGGTTGGTTCGAGCTACCCTCTATCCAAGGAAAGGTGAATCTTGTCTATTCAGTTAAATACTCATTTGATCCTATCCTCTCCTCAAATTTTCCTATGGTTTTTATGCCTCAAAACCTATATAATGAAGGTCATTCTTTGGTGAAGAAAGGGGGAGAACTTTAGAGTATAATATTGTTTATCTTGTGACATTCAACGGGCTGGAAAGGAGAGCTTGGAGGAGTTGTTGCAACATCGACATCAAGGTTGTAAATACTTCATTACTTATTTCTTTCCATATAATATAACTTGCCCTATTCCCCTCATGCTTATGTTGTTCAATATATGCACATCTATTTTTCTTAGCTCAAAGTAGATAGGTCTATTTTGGTTAACAATATATCATGGAAGAAGGAGGTGTTGTTTTTTCTCTTGCAGAATTCCTCTCGTATTGGGAGCTTGGACATCAAGATCAAGTGCTAGAGTAGCGAGGACAACCGACTGAAAGGAGGTAATCCATCTACCTCATTCTCTCATCTTCTCTTTCTATTATGTTTGTGGGTATATAAAGTAGATATAGGGGGGAAGTAGGAAACCATTTGTTACTTTCTCTCTTGGATTAAAGGAGTCTTGATCCAAGGGGAGTTTCACCTGTCTGCGGGGGAAATGTTTCCACAACAATAGCTCTCAACCACTCGAGCTAATCCACTAGGCTATTAATTGGTAAATATATTGGAAAACACATATATATATATGTGACAAGATGTTTGACAAATGAAAAACCAAGATAGGCCCTTTTCAAAACCGGTGGTTTTTCATTATGGTTTCATAATCTCAAAGGAATTTTCCCAAACCATTCTCAAATAAGACACATGTCGTAATATTATGCATTTTGAGTGTAGTTATTCACATTCAAATTCGTGTGCTTCTGGTCCTAAAATACTTATCCACCATTAGATCAACTCCCACAAGAACCACTGGATATTTCAGAGGTATAAAACATTTTTAATCTTTGTGCCACTCTCATCCCAAAATACACCTCTACCATCTAATCCTTCAATTTGTAACCATTTGATTTTTTGGATGCATCTTCATTATTTAAGCATTGGAAAACGTCTCACCTAAAAATGAATTTTCAACCATAGGATTTACCCCACCAAAATCAACCATTAGAAATGGTTGGAAAGTTAGTTTTCATTGATGTCAATGTTGGAAAGTTGGTTTTCATTGATGTCAACCCTATAAGAAGCCCCAAAGCAAGTTTGGAAGTCTCTAGAAGTATTGGGTGTATTTGAAGAAGTCTCCAAAGTGGTCCCCTTATGGCATAGATTTAAGCATGGCCCTCATGGGAGGATGCTTTGAAGAAGTCTATAAGAAGCCCTAGAAATATGGTTAAGTGGTGAAGAAGCCCCAGAGGTGTGGGGATGAAGCATGAATATTATTGAAGAAAAAGAGAATGAAGGACATTGAAAATGCATGCAAAACATCCATCGATTGATAGTAGTCGTCAAGCCGTCTCCAACGGTAGGTGGCACGCCACGTGGTTCCTCATGGTTGAAGAGTTATCCCTCTTAAAAATAAATCCCTGAAGTATGGTCAAGAAGCCCCAAATCTAAGGTCAATAAATTATAAGTTGGCCCTGAAGTCAAGTAAAGGAAAAAAATTTGTTGCAAACAAGAAGTTACAAGTCGGCTCAAGGTCAAGTAAAGAAGGTTCTTGGAAGGGAATAAATACACATCAAGAACCTATAAATTTCATCATTCAATATTATGATCTCTTAGCACAAACTTGGCCGTGAATTTTAGAGGGAATATGAAGTGAAGAAGGGCGACATTCCAAGGGAAAATGAAGTCTTGTGATGATGTGTTCTAAGGTATGTTTTTCAAAGTTCATCTTACCATTTTCGCTATAACTTTTTTTCTAAAATGATTCAGATAGTGAAACTTGGAGGATGTTGCAAAGACTTATCAAGGTACATGTGGTACAAATTTCAGCATCTTGGTCATTTTACGTTTGGAAATATGCTCTATGGAAGATAGGGTTTTTGACTAGTCGTGTAACTAGTCTCAAGTAGGTGTTCCATGTAAAACAATCATAACTTCTTCATAGAAGATCCTAATTCTACGAGACCAATTGTGTTGGAAAGAATACAATCTATAGTATTTTTTGTGTGAGTTTCAAAATCATATATCCAATAATGACCATGTGACATGTTGTACAAGTTCGCTCTCTAAAATAGGCCAGAATTCAAGAAGGTTTGGCATATTTGCTATAACTCCTTTTCAGTGACGAGTCAAGGAGAAAAACATGGAGTAATGTCAGAGAAGATATCGAAGAAAATTGGGTACAAGTTTCAGACCCTGATTCATTATATATACAGAGTTATACTTGTTGTAAGTTAGGGTTTGTGACTAATCCAAAAACTAGTCCCAAACATGTGTTCGAGATAAATTTAAGAAGTGATGTTGGGGTTTAYATGTGGACCCATCTGGACCTAAGATATTTATGTAGACCTAGTTTCTAATTGGACCCAGGTTGATGATGTTGATGTATCAGTTGTGGTGGATCTAGTTTTGATGTTGTTCATGAATCAACTATGGTGGATCTAGTTTTGACGATGATGATGTACCAGCTGTAGTGGATCTAGTTTTCATGATGATGATGTATCATTTATAGTGGATCTAGCTTTGATGATGATGATGTATCAATATCAATGACAATCACAGTGACAGGTTGATTCTCTTATCTATATTCAAGGGTGGCAGGGTGGTGCAAGGTAGGAGATCGAAGTCTCCTTCAGGTTGGTGCCTGAGAAAAAATGGTGSTTGGGTGGTGCASGACAAGATTGGTGTCTTSAGATAGCARGTTGATGCTTGCGAGGGAGTTGTAGCTTCCTTTGAGTTRATACTCATAAAATAGGGGGTTGGTGCCTCCTTCCATTCGATGTTAGTAAATCAAGGAGTTGGAGCTTCCTTCAGGTTGGAACCTGTAAGCTAGGGGGTTGGAGCCTCCTTCCAGTTGGAGCTGAAGAATATAGGGAGTCATAGATTCCTGTAGGTTGGAGCCTATAAATTAGGGGTTTGGAGCCTCCTTCTAGTTGGAGCTGGAGAATTCAGGGAGTTGTAGCTTCCTTCAGGTTGGAGACTGTAAACTAGGGGGTTGGAGCCTCCTTCTAGTTGGAGCTGGAGAATCTATTGAGTTGTAGCTTCCTTGAGGTTGGAGCCTGTAATAGGGGGTTGGTGCCTCCTTCCATTTGGTGTTGGAGAATCTCATAAGTTGGTGCTTCTTTTGAATGTAATATTGAAGATATATATTAAAAAGTGTTTCGTGGTTTTCTCCCATTTGGGTTTCCACGTAAACTCTTGTGTATTGTGCATTTGTAGTTATATGTTTATAATATGTTAAATGCAATCATAAGTGAATCAAATTGTTGATAACTTAATGTTTACATGTTATTGTTGAAAATGGTAAAAAATGCTCAATACNTCTGAGTATTGGTGAATATTCTAACATAAACGAGTTGGGAATTTAACAAACAAAATTTTAAAGTTAAGTTTAAAATCACAATTTTATCAATTTGTTTTTGTTATTATTTACAAACTCTAATCATAACTAGAATCAAAAGGTAAAAAGAGGAACGACTAAAATAGTTTGAGTTACAACACACCAACAAGAGGTTCTTGAACTGTTGAAGGACAACATGGCTATAGAAAAAAATAGGATGGAAGAACAAACAAATCAACATCATAGTGAAAGGGAATTTGAAGTCAGGGATTGGGTATTCCTGAGGCTACAACGATACAAACATATGTCCCTCAAGCATGAAAATAAGGATGATAAAATAACAACCAAGTACTATGGTCCCTATAAGGTGTTGCAAAGGATTGGGAGTATGTCTTACACATTCGAGTTGCCTCCATCTTCCCGTGTACATACAATCTTCCATGTTTCTTGCTTAAAGAAGGTAATCAACAACAAGATCCTAGTTCATACTATTTTACCATAGATTAATGAAGAAGGGAAACCCATACTAGAACAAAAAACAATCCTTGAAGCATGGATTAAGTTACTGCAAAATTGAGCAATTACTAAGTACCTCATCAAGTGGAAGAACTACTAGTAGAAGAGACGACATGGGAATATGAGTTCTTCATGTAGAAACAACCATATCTAATCAAGTGTTGGGAGAAACAATTCTTAGAAGGCGAGGGGCATGTTAACCACTAGATATTGAGTTATTACATTTCTATTGTTATACTAGTGTTGTCCTTATTGCTCGGATGGGCTCTTTTATGGTTGGCTAGACAGTTTAATTGTAATTGTACCCTTTGTCTCTTACATATACCAAGGAGGCCTAGTTTTAGAGATCATCTCATATTATGTATTTTTTATTTTCTAAAAGGAGGTTTCCCCCTTGAAGAGACTCCTCATTTGTTCTTCTATCTCATTCTCAGGGCGTGGAGTTACTTATCTTTCTATTTTTATGCTATTTAGGTGTTTGGTGCATAACATGTTCTAGTGACTTGTTGTTGATATTATACTACATGTAACTTAAAATCAACATTGAGTAACCCAAAAAAACATCTTCAAATGGGAAATAAGAGGTTTTTTTACTTGCCCGAGTTTCTTGAGTGGCAATGTCCYGACACACTAATAAATCAAGTACAACAACACCTCRGTCTTGATATTGTTGGGAATGTCTTATATTCTTTGCATGGTTATCTACATGTGTTATTTGTATGTGTCAAGCATGTCGGGGGGTCGAATCCCCTTACCAAAATTTTTAGGATTGTTTTGAGTACGATTTTAGCTTGTTTTGTGTTTTTCARCTATTGGTTTTTTGGCCCATTTTAATCTAATCACAGTTAATAAATTAGGGTTGTAATCTAATTCGGGTTAATGGATTAGGTTTTTGGATGTTACGGAATACCTAAATATTGTATTACGTGTAGTCAAGTTAATACAATAAAGAAGATAGAGATGCAACTCTAAGGTTTGTTGTCTTCCTAGTTAAGGGTTTGCATGGTAAATCTATGTGTATTGTGTTTATGTCATTGTTGCTCTTTTATTTTCCTTAAGAATCTAAATGAATTGTTTCACTTCGAAGGTCTAAAACTTACATATATCTCCCTAGTTGAAGAATCCATTATACTAGAGATCCATTGCAATTTATAAGAGTCGCTTGACCAAGGTTTCATTTGATTCAATTCATATCTAAGTGATAACCCAATTATATTAGCAATGAAGAAAGATGGTTCATGGCACTTCTATATCGACTCCAAGGCCTTGAAGAAAGTCAATTACAAAACTTGCACCCTAATCCCTAAAATGTCGACCTCTTGGACCGATAACGAGGTGTACAATAGTTCACAAAGATAGAGTTGATGCGATTTTACCATCACATGGCAATATTTAATCATGATGACATCCAAAAGGTTGCGCTCAAAGCTAAGAAGGAACCATGTGAATGGTTATGTGTACCTTTTAGTCTTACCAATGCACCAATAATCTTTGTGTGCCTAAATTAATGGATAATGAATAATGTTTTCGCACACTTCATTAATACTTTTTTCCATTGGAAATAACTCCCTAAGAAACTTCTAGGTACTTCCCCTCATTTTGAGGATGGTACCCATTGTAAGGCAAGTGACATAAACTTTGTGCACCTAACCTTGTGGAAATCGAACCAAGGACATGTGCAATGCACTATATTATCAATAATATCTTGGAAATAATGTCACCAATCGATTAAACTTATCCTCGAGGCTACACCCTTTATTAGTATGTTAGTCGGTATTCATTTAAATGATTTTTTGAGGTTCAATTGGATCAAGGAAGAACATCTATTATAGATCTAACAAGTGTTGGACACCTTTGATGTTGTAAGTCACATTAAAGGTTATGAAAATGTTTAGTGTTCATGCACTTGAATTAATGATCGAGATATTCCATTAACAACACCAAAGTATCTGTTGATTGCCAAAAAATTCAAGTTGCCGAAGTTTGGTAGATACCTTGCAAACTTTTATTGATGATTTATCCATGCGTTTTCAAACATTTAATGTCATTGAACTCAACACTTTATGATAATAATAAGCATATCAAATTCTTATGGATCGACAAGGAAAATAGGCTTTTAACAAATTTAAGAAATAACCATAGTTTTGGCCATCCCCAACCCAACACAACGTTGTGAGATAGAAACTAATGTATCTATCAACTCTGATTTATCAATATTTCTCATGTATCATGTGCATTTGATTACTTATTATTCACAAACCTCCATCAACAAAGTGAAAATGTTGTGCTAGTGAGATTTATGTCATTATGTATGTAATTTGATAGTGAAAAAGTAGCCTCCCTAGTATGGAAACGAGAATTAATTATGGCTACATTCTTTTACAATCCAGACAAAGGTAGAGTACATTGGAGAATTTACAACACGTGAAATATATAATATATTTGTAATAATTGTAACTCATAATAAAAGCATGAAACATGTTTTTTTTTCTAGGCTACAACATTCGTGGAAAACCTTCAGGTACTTTCCCTTATTTCAAGGATGGTATCCAAGGTAAACCCTAGATTCTTCAAGGCACAAGGCCAAGTTGACGGTAGGGCTCAAAGACATTACAACAATTGCTCTAGTGATAGCTATTTTTTTTTTTTCCATCTCTAGTCACACTTTCAACTTTGAACATCCATTGTATTCAAGTATGATTCTAAGTAATCAATCACTTTTGGAGATCTTTATGGTCTACCCTCAATGCTAGCTTGACAATTACACAACATTCTATTTAAGTCTAATGGTTAAATAGAAGTCAGTAAAGAAACCCTTTCCCATCCTTTACACATGTATAACCACACACACCCTCACACATGGGATATGAACCTACCATTTATGTAACACACTCACAACATGGCTATTGATATCTCTAGAAGCCACAATTCATTTCAAACTTGTTTCGGTTTCCAACCCTTAACAACACTTGCCATTGCTTTTTAGGATTTATCAATATTAATGGGCCCTTGGTGGGTGGTATAACAAGACTAAGCATGATAATTCATTCAAAATATTCTATACAAACAATAACAAGTGAACTAAACACGACCCGTGATGGCACAGGGGCAGACCCAGGGTTCAACGCTACAACAACGCACCAAAAAAACCTTAACTACCAGGCCTTTCGGCAACACCTGCGAAGCAGATGAAGTCTCACCCGAGGTACAGGCAGGGGTGGTTGCAGGACTCTAGTGTCTACAACCTTAGTTGGGACACATATCTGTGATTGTAATACCTTAACAGAGTACTTAGTTATTATAGTTCATTAGTATTCAGCTTTAGTTCACAACGTAGCTAAACCCTAACAACATATCAACGCAGTATTCACATAGACCCAATAGATTCGAGCACTAAGCCTACAAATAGAGATCAGATCTAGCATTCATTCACATTATTCAACACTAAACTATCATATCGGATTCATCTATCATTTAACATTGCACTAAGCATTGAATCAAATAAACAAAAGAACAACCAAAAGCACAAAGCATTCACAACACAGGATATATGTGGTTCACCCCCATCCTGGGGCTACGTCCACCGACTCTTCGTCTTCTTTATTAGCTTCTTTCAATCTTCTTACATGCACAGAGCCTCAAGAACAACTTCACAGAGGACAAGAGATCTGCGCACTCTTTGCTAGATCTTCCTTCCTTGAGTTATAGCCCAAAGCCTTCCACAGTCTCTTACAATCACTTGCACTTAGCTCTGCAAGTCTCACACGGTATGCATGAAGCACTTACAACTAGTTCTTTCACTTAGCACAACTTACAACTCTTCGATCAGATAGATCGAACTCTAGCACTTAGCACACTTCACCCTTCTTACATCACCTAGATTTCTATTTATACATTACAAAATTGGGCCTAAACATGGTTAAACCCATGGGCTGACATCCCCATACCCGTTACATAGCCCCAAAACCCAAAAATCCCTAAAAAGGGGCCGAGATCTCGCGATCTCCGCTTCATCTTGCGCTTTGCCTTCAACAGCCTATCGAAGTCCCAAAAATAGGTCAAACATGACCAAGAATCCTCAAAACTTGGTCAAGGGCCAACAACCCATAACAACATAAATAGAAAGACTAGCATGATTATTTTTTTCGATGAAATGCACATCCCAAGAAACCTACTGAGCACTTCTCTTCATTCCAAGGATGGTATCTAATGTAAACCGATTGCAATCTTGGCAATATAACTCGGTGGGGACATCAAGTGAAGCCCACAATGTTCACATAGACGATTAGCCCGGGGACTTAACCCCACAATCTCCTACTTGTAATTCACAACACTCAACCACTTGAAATAACCCACCAAACTAAAGAGTAACATGACTTGTACCACTCATTGTAGTAATTAAATGTCGAAGATAGATTGTAACTTCATCTACACAAGCACAGATTCAAAAGCTATCATTGAAAAGT
>JASDQU010819619.1:24563-35186 GCA_032191745.1 Picea mariana | reverse complement strand
GGAATAATGTATTACTATCACTCGGATGTCAAAATGTGCATCACCGATCCTGTCTTTAACAAAGTTTTGCAAGAAAGTGACATTATCTGGCAAATTCTATGCATAAAATGTTATACAGTGGAGAAGCAAATTTAAAATTGTTTCTTCCCAATTCTTGAGTTCCATTTTTAATGGTGCTCTCTTTGCGGATATTAGCGAAGAATCCTTTTTTATCTCAAAAGAGATACTTGTGAGGACCTGCATCAATATAAAGCCTACTTGACTGCAGCAGCATGATATTGTGGCCATTATATTATTTGCTTTAGCAAAGAAACTTGAGCCTGTGAGTAAATCCGTATACTTATCTTAGAAAGGGCTTGATGATTTGTTAGACATGTTGACGTTTCACTCTATTGATGACTTCCTATTTCAGACTCGATTCATAAAATATTTTCTTTGTCCATTGGCTGCTTTGTGGATTGCTAATTTTTCTCTTCTAGGCAAAGAAGAGAAATATTTTTCCCCATGTTCTTGTCTTGTCAATTAAAGAAGTATTTGTCATTGGATCGGTAGGAATTTTTCAAAATCAATGTGTTAAATTATTGATAAACTACATCTTCACATTTTCTTTGGCATATGATTATTTCATTTGTCTGGGAGGATTGCCATTTTTGATGTCTTTATGTACCCACTAGATTTTGAGTTTCAACTAAAACATTGATGCTTGCAAATTTAAAAGTCAACCCTCGTCGTTATCAACCTTTGGCCAACAAAGCGAATGTAACCCTTTAAGGGGTGAATACTTCTTTCATAATTTGAAAGGCCCTTATAAGTTTACTTAACCATGTACCCATGTACCTGATGATTATAACCCTTGTTCCTATGTTTTTGATTGCCAATACGAATTGTCCTGGAGCTTATCGTTGCTTTATTTATGATTAATTTGAATGTAGTATAATTTGCTTATTTTTGACATTTTTTTCAATGATTTTTTCATGGTCATTTATTCAGAGATAAGACAAATTCTTGTGAACTTAAGTGAAACAAGGAGTTGGACAAGACCTAAAACACATTGGCATAAAAGACTTTGTAAAATTTTTGAGACGAATAAATCAGAGGATGGAAAACATTTTTTCTTGGAATGCCTGATCTCCACTGACATGAAATTCAATTTTCAGAACATTTATAGTAAAATTGAACTCTGTAACTTGTTAATCCATAAATTGAAAGAGAACTTGGAATCAAAGAACTCAGAAATTTCATTTCCAAGTTATTTTGATTATAGAAGCAACATGATAAATCAAAGTAATTAATATAATTTTATAGATTTGATAGACAAAAGGTGGTTTATGTGGAATGCGGTCAGCATCGTCCTCAACATCATCATCACCATATGCCATAGGATTATTGACTGTTGCTGTAGGGGTAGGTCTTGGGTTAATAGAAAGGGTGTCAACTTAAAACGACAATGTTACATGCTTCGGATATGTTGGATACAGAACCTCTGAACAATAATTTACAACACTTTTTAGTCTACGATAAATTGTGGCTATCCCATTCACGAGGCCCTAAGATCATCATAGAAAGAAATTATACACACAATCATTAAAGGACAAGCTAGTGGCAATATTTAGTGAAAAACTTGTCATTTACAATTCAAGGGCATGTTTGAGCGTTTTCCTGTTGTAGATACCAAAGACGTCCTTGGCCATATTTGAGAGTCTTCACCCCCGCTAAAGATACCAAAGACGTTTGGGTTAAACTGTCTCGTATTCTATAAAGATTGAATATGATTGGGAACAAATCCTCTATGTACACAACTAGGGAATGGCTGGGATATTATGTTCCATGCGCGATAGAATTGGGATATGTACATAAAATGCATAGTAGGGGAATCCCATCTTTCAAAACTTCTCAAGCAAAAAAAAGAATCAAAGAAGGAAATGAGCTAGAGCCTAATCTGTAACATATAACATACAAATGAGACCCTAACACCTCATTTCACACCAATGATACAAGTTTGAACTGCGACTTACCTAAATTATAAGCGGTTAGTTTGAAGGGAGAATTTGTGATTTGAAGGGTGTTTTTTCTTTATTATGCACCAATTCACATCATGCAGGCTGAGTTTATGTAACATCATGCAGGCTGAGTTTATGTAAGGTCTTCAATATTCATTTATTTGATTCATTTTTGGTTCATTTTTTCTCTATATTGGAAACTCATTAGGCATTTCTTATTTTGAGGATGGTACCCAGGTTAAACTTGATTCAACATGTGTTTTGAAGGGTGATTTTTCTTTATTATGCACTAATTCACATCATGCAGGCTGAGTTTATGTAAGGTCTTCACTATTCATTGATTTTATTCATTTTTGGTTCATTTAACAAGATTTTATTCAATATGGGTTACTTTCACCATCTCTCACTTTAATATATATCCATTTTTTCTCTATATATTGGAAACTCTTTAGGGATTTCTTATTTTGATGGTACCCTGGTTAAACTTGATTCAGCATGTGATTTGAAGGGTGGTTTTTCTTTATTATGCAACAATTCACATCATGCAGGCTGAGTTTATGTAAGGTCTTCACTATTCATTGATTTTATTCATTTTTGGTTCATTTAACAAGATTTTATTCAATATGGGTTATTTTTACCATATCTCACTGTAATATATATCCATTTTTTCTCTATATATTGGAAACTCATTAGGCATTCCTTATTTTGAGAGTGGTATCCAGGTTAAACTTGATTCAGCAAAAGCTCGAGGCATTGTCAATACAAGGCTCAAGACCATTACAACAATATACTCGTTAATAGTTTAATATCATTTGTAGAAATTGAACCTGGTTGGAGAGGATATCAATTATTCTTCCCAAATGTCCAAGTTAAACTTAATTAACTAATTGACACTTTACACGCTCTTTATTTATCTCCAAATTCTTTAATAAATTTTTGATATTATATTATAGTATGTTCATGTATGCTTCTTAATTAATATGCATATATATTACCATATGTATGTTTCTTCTTACTTAATATATTTGTATCATATCAAAACTTTTTAAATAATTTTTTAACATTCTACCATACACGCACGCACTTGTCTTTGTATCCACATACCTTAAATCTTCTTAATTAATATATTTGTATCCTATCAAAACTTTTTAAATAATTTTTTAACATTATACAATACACGCTGTATCCACATACCTTAAATCTTCTTAATTAATATATTTGTATCCGATCAAAACTTTTTAAATAATTTTTTAACATTATACAATACACGCTGTATCCACATACCTTGAATCTTCTTAATTAATATATTTGTATCCGATCAAAACTTTTTAAATAATTTTTTAACATTATACAATACACGCACTTGTCTTTGTATCCACATGCCTTAAATCCCATGGATTTAAAAATATAAAAGTTAATATCACGTGTTTGAAATGTGGTGGCATGTCAACCATGGGATGTACGCTGCAAAAGCAATGGAGATATAACAATCATATTAAACCAAAACATCAATTATCTTACGTGCTGCCATATTTTGAGCCTTGGTTTGGGGAATAATGCGTTGGCTTGAGTATTATTGGTAGGGGATCTAGTGAAGCGTCATTGATTTTATGGAGTCTCACTGATCTAAATAATGATGCCATGTTTATATTGTTTGTACTAGTTCATGTACTCTATAGTAATGATGTCATGTTTATATTGTTTTGTTTGTATTAGTTCGTGTCTTCTATAGTAGTACCGTTATAAAAGGTGTGAGTACTTCATATAATCCACGAGCAATAATTTTTATACTTGTGGTATTTGGAAAATCTACACGTAAGACGTTACATCGAGACCCATGGATACAACTTACAAGCTACCCAAGTTCTTAGTTATAAATTGAAATTCCTGGTGAAAAATACTAATGCTTATATTATAGATTTTAGCTTTTTTATTTTAAGAAAATAAAGAATCACAAAGTTGAAGATTCAGATTTTATCTTTTTTTTTTTTTTTTTTAAGAAAATAAATAATCACAAAGTTGAAGATTCGGATGCGGTTTCATCGTTTATCATGATTCTAATAGTGGAAGCCATCGAAGTAGTTAAAAGATTAACTAATGGGGAGAGGTTGTGTTTGAGATCTACATTCGGTAGTTTTTAGAGCAATTTATATTAACAAACTTGTGGAGTGGCAATGGGTTTTCCTTTGACCCCTATGATGGTGAGTCTATTCCAAGGGAGCTTTGAACAAAAAGCCCTCAACTCCTTTCCTTCGAAACCTATTTGGTGGGATAGGTATGTGGATGTCATTTTAGCAAACTAACCTCGTGATGGGGAAGAACTTGACAACTTTGAAATGCATCTAGATAGCCTTTTTGAACACATCAAGTTTACTGTGGAACTTGAAGTGCATTGAACTACTATGTCTCTAGATGAGCTTGTAATTAAGAACTCTGGATCCATTGCCTATAAGGTTCAATGAAAGAAAACACACACCAATCAATACCTACATGTAGAATTTCACATTCTAGCCAAAAGATGAGAGTTTTGAACACTTGAGACTCCACGAGCCAAAAGGGTCTTCACTATAAGTCACCTAGAACAAGAGATGGCCTATTTTATGAAGAATTGATATAATGGCACACACTTTGTAAGGCTTTTTGAAGCACTATGAGACAACATAAAAGATACTTGAGAGACTAATAATGAATAACAAAGTCTTTTTGCCTTACATTCATGGTATGATAGATAAAATGTAAACATCTATAACATTCTTTCCTTTCCTTTCCTTTGAACAATCTTAAAAAATCTGTTTAATAAGTCAATGATCAAATCAGTCCCTATCACCACAAGGGTGTCTACCAAATTAAATGTGCATTTGGAAAGACATATATAGGTGAAATAGGGAGATCCTTTCAAGTGAGAATAAAGGAGTACATTGTTGATATAAATAATAGTAGTACTTGAAACTTGGCTCTTGTAGAACACTATAAGCAAAATTCCAATCTATATCAAAGGTACCAAAATTGTTGTGATAATTAATTGAAATGTTAAATTAGTAATATGTTGCATTTGGCTTCCCATCTTTGCATCTTTGTTTGCATTTCCCCCTAAGTTGCACTTGGGGGGGCGACGGGGGTGTTAGTATGAATAGGGTCCTTTAGCTATCTAGTTCTCTCTTAGCTAGTTCTCCTCTTTAGCTCTCTTCACACTAGGTTATTTTACTTAAGGATTTTTTCACTTTAACCTATATAGGTTGTGTTTTTAGTTTCTTTAGTGGTAAATCCTATATATACTCAAACCATCGCTCTCATATGAGCTTCTCATATATTCATTGTATGCTTCGCCTTCTCTTGAGTATAATGCAATTACTCTTGCTCATTTTTAATTTCTAGATTTTCTTTCCTTCATTCATTTACATTATTGGGTGGCTTTTAAACCAAATCTTACATTGGTATCACAACGGTTGAGTTGTGGGTTAACAATCTTTTTAGAAATATGAGTGTAGAGCTATTTTTTTTCAAAGCACGAGTATGCTCTTTTCTTGCATCCTCAGATGATTTGGAGAATTAGATAAGTGTGGAGAAAATACTAGTTTTTGAGCGGGTTCTCTTTTTGACTTGCTAAATGCAGGTTTTTTCAGAGCTTCATGGAGACATTCTGAGTTCACCATTGAGTTTAGAGCAACTAAGATAGCCAAATTTGCCTTTCGTTTCATTTCAGTGGGTCACCCGAGGTAGATTTGCGAGGGTTTGGAGCTGAAAGTTTGTTGCCAGATCCAACAGGTAGCCACCATTTCAGAACATTTTGGGGTCAAATTCGACTCTTTTATCACGATTAGAAGGCCCCAAAACCCTAAGATCGACTACCATTCATCGATTTTGGGCAAAGTTGTTCATAATGTCCATTCATCGATTTTGGGCAAAGTTGTCAAGAGAGGATTTTTTTTTACCCAGGGAGTCATACAACACCCTAGCTCGCACCCCAATTTTGCAAAGGTGAATTTTGGCGGTTTCGCTGAGTTTGGCGACAATTTCTCTAAATTTGGCAACAATTCCACTAAATTTGGTGGCAGTTTCACTAAATTTGATAGTTTCTCTAATTTACTTAGAGGTTTCTACAACTTGGTGATAGTCTCACTAAGTTTGGCAGTAGTTTTGGTAAATTTTGCGGTTTCTCTAATTTATTTGGATGTTTCTATAGTTGGCAGTTTTTCTAAGTCGACGACGATTCCACTAAATTTGGAGGAAGATGAATTTTGAATTTCCTACCCCCTCTCCATTGGAAGGTTAGGTTTTGAAGACAAACTTTGCAGGCTCATATTTCGGGCTTCTGACCTCCTTTTCTCGAGCAATTTTTTTTATTTGGGCTAATTTTTCGTGTTCTTCGCACTGGTGCAGATAATTTCTGATTTTGGTGCGCAAATTTTCAAAAGTTGCAGTTCTCATAGGTGACGCTGCGTAGTTCTTGTTTTGAGAACTTCAAAGACTCATATCTTTTGCATACAACCTCATATCGAGGTGATTCTTTTTATAAAAGTGCATGATTTTTCATGTACTCCGGAGTGGTGTTGTTTATTTCACTTGGTATTGTGCCAAAATTGTACTTTCATCACATATTCATTTTTTGAGGATTTGTAAAGGCATTGAAGTCAAGTCCACTCATTGTTTTCTTGCTAGTGGCAATTGTAACTGCACTAAATATAAAGTGCCAAATCATTTTACTTGGGGGAGGGGGGGCTCATTTATTGAGTGATCAGAGGGTGGAGGGGTCTCTTGGTGTGATTGTGCTTCTGCATCTCTTTCTACTCGTGCTCTCTTTTCCTTCACAAATGGGGAGCTTTAAATTTCCATTGCTAACACCATACAACTACAACACATGGAATCAAAATGCATGGAGTGCCTTAATGCAACACAGATATACACCTTATGTTGAACAAAAGGTAACATAACCCACATATGCTAAGTGAAAGGTACTCTGGATGATAGAACACACAAAATCTCTTGGTTGTCTTGGGAGTCTAGTTTCCCTTGATATAATATTTCAACTTGATGGATGTACAAGTTCACATGAAGCAAGGGAAAAATTAAAGACTCTCTATGGGACAATTGATGAAGTTAGGAGATATCAACTTGACAATGAACTAATGAGTCTTGATCCCAAATCTTTTGACAACATCTAGGATTATGTAACAAAGGTTAATGACCTAAGAGCCCAATGTAAATAATATGGCTTAGAGAAAAAAGACATACAACTTGTCCTGACTACTCTCTCTAAACTTGGCCCTGAATATGTTGTATTTGTTTCTAGCTTTCACACTCATAGGTTGACTATGGGATCTGCATATACAATGCCTTATTTTTCTTTTTTCTTAGAAATGTTAATGCATGAGCAAGGGAAGCTTCTTTCAATGGGTCTCCTTAAGCCATCTTAGTAATGGGGTTTGTTGGCTAGATAGCCAAAGGGACAGAAAGAGCAAGGGAAACCTAACAAGATACAAAATAAGTCCAAGAAGAAGTCACAAAAATATCATGCACAATTATCATCTGCCCCAAAAACAAATTCCAACTATTCTTCGAAGGGGAATTCTTAGAAAAAAGATAGGCCAACTTGTAGTTATTATAAGAAGGTTGGTCATGAGGAACATGCTTGTCATAAGAAGCAAATCGATTAGTTGAAGCATCTTCTGAAAATGAAAAACATTAATTCAATTATTATTTGCCCCCAAAACAAATTCCAACTCGTCTTCTTTGAAGGGGAATTCTCAGAAGAAGGATAGGCCAACTTGTAGTTACTACAAGAAGGTTGGTCATGAGGAACATTCTTGTCATAAGAAGCAGATCGATGAGCTGAAGCATCTTTTGAAAAAGAACAACATTAATATGCCTTACTCATAACAATCCTCTACTCCTTTTTCCAAATCAGGCAAAGGGAAAGCAACTGCACTTGGTGCTACTAGAGATTCTTCTTAGCGGTGGCTTGTTGACTTGGGTGCATCACATCACACGGGTTCTATCAGAGAATAATATTCTTTGTTGGAGCCTTGTTTGGTGCCCCACATTTTCATTGGGGATGACTCTCTTGTAGATGTCATTGGGAAATATTTTGTTGATGCTGACACTGGTACTTTTGATAATGTCTTCTGTGTGCCTAATATTTCAACCAACCTTCTCTCTATCTATCAGATTGCTTAGAATGGAAGAAAAGTTGAGGTCACTTTAGATTCTGTCACCATTAGGGATCTTGAAGACAATGCACTTCTTGCAGTTGGTAACGCTCATCATGAGTCTCGTTTGTATTATTTCTCTCATTTTGTACTTGATTCTCATTCTACTGCTTTGCTCACCCATTTAGACTTTGTGAGAAAGCTATGACATGAGCGGTGTGGTCATCTCAACTTGCATTATATTTATCATCTCAACATGCATAATATGGTCACATGTCTTCTTTGGATCAATTTCTCAGATGAAGTTTGTTCAGGTTGTGCCTTGGGAAAGCATTCCGAGGACAAGTTCAACAAAGGGAAGGCTTGAAGGGCTTCATAGTTCCTTGTGTTAGTTCACAATGATGTGGCCGATCGATTTCCATCCTTGTCTTTCAGCAAGGCTCTCTACTTGCTCACTTTTATTGATGACTTTTCTAAATACACTTGCATATACTTTCTTCGGTAGAAATGATAAACTTTTGATAGATACCAGGAGTTCAAGGCCCACGTCGAGAAACAATATGGGAAGTGTATGGTTGCTCGAGGGTATTCCTCCAGAAGACCACCGTTATAGAACATAATCATTTACTTTTAATGGTAAACTAGAGAGAATTCTGAAGACCTAAAATAATGGCACCAATATACTAACTTAGGGCATATGAAATAGAGAAGGATAAGAAAATTGTGGAATTCTTTGATTCCAATGAGGAACTTATGTTTGATCATCTTGAATTTTTGGACACCTATTTTGAGAAAATTCCCATTGAAACAAAAATAAATCTGTATTTTATGAGCTTCCATATTTGGAGCATCTTAAGATTGCCTACTTACTAGATCCCATGCATATATTGTAAATGTTTCATATTTTTTTATAGAGGTGCATATCATAAAAATAAGTGACATAATGGGTGTTATGAGAGATCATGTTCATCGAATACTAAAAAAAACATTGACCAAGAAAACAAAGTAGAGGAGAGGTCGGTCCCTCTTGGTCTTTTAAAGAAGGCGATGTCCCATGGATTTTGAAGAAAGATGATGTCTTTGGCAAATGATGTTATATGGGTGTGAAGAAACCTTCTTTATATGAGTCAAATCTATGATGATGCTTCCTATAGAGGGACATTTTTCAGGGTTGAAATCACATGACCATCTGAAACTTTTAAGTATATGCATGTTGATTACATGCTTTTTTTTTTTCAATGTAGATTGCGATGCACTCACAGTTTTATTCCAATTAATTTTGTACATGTTTAATTTGTATTGTCAATATCCTTTGATCATGCATGGTTGTGTGAACCATGACTTTTCCCAAAACCTGTGATGTGCCATATCTAAATTATCTACATTTATACATTGGATTACATCAAAGGAGATTCACGTTGAGAGAATAGATGAGATTGTTTGTATGTTTGAGAAGGAATTTCCCATGAGTTTTATGGACTTGCAAGTCCATCTTCTAATTCACCTAGTTGTTGAGATTGAATTAGCCTGGGTTGTCTCATCTCATTAGTTGTTCTTCTTGGAGAGGTACATGAAAAGTTGAATGACTTTGTTTGAAAAAGAGAAAAACCCGATGGGTGTATGGTGGTACATAGTATACAATTCATTCTATTATGCTAGAGAGTTCATAAAAAAAATCAACACCACACTAGCTAGAGTGGTTTGGGATGACCATCAAGATAAGGACAAAAGAGAAGGGGAACTACTCCAGACCGATGGAAAAAGGTGCATGATAAAGATTAAGTCACTTATCTTTTGTCAATTTTATATAGAGTAGTTGTGTAATGTCACTTATCTTTTGTCAATTTTCTACAGAGTGATTGTGTATGTCACACATTGTGGCCTTGATCAACCGTAGACTTATGCTATCTATATTCTCTAGTTTTTATATTGTGATGTGAATCATTGAGATTGATATTACTTGGATGTGTGAATATCAAGACTATTTAATACATAAATATATTTTATTAGAACATAAAGAATTGATATATATGTTGCACCCAACTTTCAAGGAACTCTCCTCTCTTTTGGAAGCACATCCACTCTTTATAGTTAAGACTAGAATAGTTCTAGCCTTGCTAGAGGCACTTAGGATTTCATAGCATGTCTAAATTTGCTCTAGAAAATAAGGAAACACCTACATTCCATAAATTGTGAACTGAATAGAGAAGGGTAATTTATGCACTTACCATTTAAACTAAATATACGTGTTCTGGTGGTTGATTCATTCCAACTTAGATAACAATATGAACAAAATCAAACTTTAGATTACTACAACTTGAGTTTCTATTTTACCCAATGATAATCAGACACAAATAAATGGTGAATTTATGTGTAGTATGATTTTTATTTTAGTTAATAATCATAATTATTGTACCAACAAAACATGAAAGGTCAAATACTTCTACACTATGGAACTTACTCTTATGGGAATTTGA
>JASDQU010819619.1:0-22938 GCA_032191745.1 Picea mariana | reverse complement strand
ACCGAGGGGGTGGTGGTGAATCATTATAAGGCTATATGTTCTCCTTTTAACAATCATAAACCATAATGAAGCAATCACATAAATGTAACAACAATAAGACCCAATATTTTACGTGGAAACCCTTTCAGGAGAAAACCACAAAAACTTGTTTTCATAAATTTGTAGGCACCAACCTATTATTACAAATGTTTGTAGGCACCAATCCCCACTGTTGTTTGTAGGCACCGATCCCCTCTGTTGTTTGTAGGCACTGACCTACTGGAGACACCAATCCCCTCAAATGTTTGTTATGTAGGCACCAACCTACTTACAAGTTTACAAGTTCTTCATATGCATTTTCTTCACTAGTCTACTTGCTGCTTATGTTTTCACCAAATATTTTCTGTGCTCGTTACTTATGCTTTTACCAGATCTACTTTGCACTCGCTACTTTTTCTTTCAGCAGATCAACTCGACACTCACTCCTGCTTTCGTCAGATCTGCTCAACGCTTGCTCCTACTTTCGCTCTGCCGTCACCAGATCTTATTGCTTCTTCTTCTACTTCTGCCTCAGATTTTCCTTTACAAGTTTTGCTATCTAGAATGCCAGATATATTTGCTAGAACACCAGATCTGATCTATACTAATATTTAATCATCGCTCCTTGAATGATATTCAATCACTCCTCAAATGATATGCATATAAATATTACATTTTCACCCACAAACACCGTATTTTTCACAATTCTCTTCTCTATTTATACTTTACCATAAGCTCTACACAAAAAGTCATGTTCATTTGAAAAGACAACTTTTATTTAATATATATATATATATATATATATATATATATATATATATATATATATATATATATATTTTATTTATTTATTTATTTATTTTTATTTTTAATTCATTTTTCAACATACCATGGATAAAATACCACCATAGGTTTTAAATCCATGTGAAAATACCATGTGCTCTTTTACTCCACTTTCACTTTTACCTTTTTTAATCGACTTTTGTGTAACTTCATTTCTAATCCACTTTTGTGTTTACTCCACTTTTACGTAACTTAATTTCTAATCCACTTTCACGTAATTTCATTTCCAATCCATTTGCATTTTTGTATTTATTAAAGTCATATTTATATTTGAATACTTATTTACTTTTGGCATCAATGACAATAATTTATTCAACAATCTCCCCCTTTGTCATTGATGGCAACCTTGTACTCAAAAACACATAATCCTTCAGAAATAGAAAGAATTCTCCCTTGTCTGCAACTCTCCCTATCTGTAATTCTCTTTCCATTGTCTGCAACTCTCCCATCCTATAGAAATAGAAAGAATTATCCCTTGTCTGGAACTCTCCCTATATGTAATTCTCCTCCCCCTATATGCAACTCTCCCCCTGTTTGTAATTATCCCCCTTTGACATCAATGACAACTATATTCTCCCCTTGAGTTGTGCTTCTTTATTGAGAAGATGAGAGGGATATCACTCCCAACTTCTGTTTGAGATTTTCAAATGTTTTTTTGGGAAGGGGTTTGGTAAAAATATCTGCAACTTGTTCCTTAGTGACAATGTATTCCAACTTGACACTTAGTTCGACTACCTGTTCTCTTAGGAAGTGGTACTTGATGGGAATATGTTTCATCTTTGAGTGCATAACAATATTATTTGAAACGTTGATTGCACTTGTGTTGTCACAACTGATTGAGATTGGTTGATCATATTCTACCTTGATATCCTGCAGTGTTTGCTTCATCCAGAGGATTTGTGTGCAACATGTTGCTACTGCAATATACTCAGGTTCTACTGTGGATAGAGACAATGAAGACTATTTCTTACTCAACAATGAAATAGAGACAATGAAGACACTAGATTTTTGCCCAGAAAGAGGTACTTTTTCTGTCATCAACACTGCCTGCTCAATATGCATCTGTATATGCGGTTAGAGTAAAATATTCACCTCTTGAGTACCATAAGCCAAAGTCCAAGATGCCCTTTAGATATTTGAATATCCTCTTTACTACTTGCACATGAGTTTCTTTTGGTGCAACTTGAGATCGTGCAATCAATTCTACTGCTTGCATAATGTCTGGCCTTGATCCCGTCACTTATAATAGGTTTCCAATCATTGTCCTATACTATGTTTGGTTTGGTTCCAAAGATTCATCATTTTTGCTCAATTTACAACCTCTGACTGATGTAGAATATTCTATTATGAATTTATTTAACATTTCCTTGACATACTTGGTTTGTGAAATGAATATGCCTTTGTCAGGTTGACAAATTTGTAATCCAAGAAAGAATGACAGTGCACCAAGCATAGACATCTCAAATTCCTTTTGCATTTCTATTGCCAACTCTTAGCACATTTCTTTCATATTGTTTCCAAAAATAATGTCATCTACATAAACCACAACAATAAACTAATTTTCTGCTACTGTCTTGATGTAGAGATTACTGTCAACAATTTCTCTTTTGAATCCTTGTTGTTGTAGATATTTATCAAGTCTTAAATACCAGGCTCTGGGAGCTCGTTTTATCCCATAAAGTGTTTTCTTTAATTTGCACACATAATCCTTATTTTCTGATAATAAGAATCCTTATGCTTGTTCAACATATACTTCTTCCTCTAAATTACCACTGAGAAAGATAGACTTGACATCCATTTGATAGAATTTGAAGTTCTTGAAACATGAAAATGCCAAAAACATTATGATAGCTTCTAGTATAGAAACATGGAAAAAAGTTTATTCGAAATCAATACCTTCAACTTGAGCATAGCCTTTATAAACTAATATTTCTTTATTTCTTATTACTTGCCCATCTTCATTCAACTTGTTCCTAAAAACCCACTTGGTGTCAATTATATTTTTATATGTCGGCCTTGGAACAAGTTCCCATGTTTCATTCTTCTCAATTTGATTAATCTCTTCTTCCATAACATCAATCCAATGCTTGTATTTGCTGGCTTCAGTAAAATTCTTAGGTTCTATTTTATATAACAAAGAGAAGTTTGCATATTTTGGTGCACTAGCTAGTCTTCTTCTAATTTGAACTCCTATATCTTTATCACCAAGAATTAGATTTTCTGAATGATTCTTTCAGAGAAATCTAGATGGTGTCTTTGTATCTTGGTGTTCTGTTTCTTCTTCATCATTTTCTTCTCCTTCTTTTTTTTCTTTGTAGGCTGACTCATCTGCTTAAACATTTACTTGTGTTTTCACCTTCTGGTGCCCTGCTTCATCAACTTTTACATTGGCACTCTCTACGATTTTGTGTAATGTTGTATTGTAACATCTGTAAACCTTTCTTCTTGATGAATAGCCAAGAAATATACCTTCATCAGCTATGGAGTCAAATTTTCCCAAATCCTCATCATCTCTCTTTACATAGCACTTGCTTCCAAAAATTTTGAATTATTTAACTATTGTTGGTCTACCTTTCCATAATTCATAAGGTGTTTTGTTGTTGTTGACTCTATTTCCCCCTCTATTTAGAATGTAACCTGCGATGTTGACTGCTTCTCTCCAAAAGTTATCTGATAGCTTGACTTCATTCAACATTTTTCTTGCCATCTTTTGTACAGTTCGATATTTTATTTCTACCACTCCATTCTATTGTGGAGTTCTTTCGACTGAGAAATGTATTTTTATCCCACGATTCTCACAAAATTATTCAAATTCATTTGAGATAAACTCACCTCCCCTTGTATGATCTAAAACACTTGATTTTCAAATCAATTTTGTTTCTAAACAATGGTTTAAATGCTTTGAACTTCTTGAAAGATTTAGATTTTTCTTTTGTGAACACAACCCATGTCATTTTAGAATAATCATCAATGAGCAACATGAAGTAATTTTCGCCTCATAGACTTTGTATTGTTGTAGGACCACAAAGATTTGTATGAACGAGTTCCAATGACTTCGATATTGAGTACTCCTTTGATTTAAAGCTTGTGCTTGTCTGTTTTCCATGCTAATATTGCTTGCAGAGAGTGTTTTAATGTTTAACAATATTTGAAATGTCTCTCACTGCTTGTTTAATGCTGTTTTTTACCATATTATCAAAGTTCATATGACCCATTCTTCTATGCCATAACCAACTTTCATTCGTTTTTTTCCATATAACAAACACTTTTCTCCCTGGATCTAATTTATGACATATACATTATTTGATGTTCTATATGCACTTGACACTAATGTTCTTAAGACTTCCTTATTTCATAGCCTTGAGAATTAAATGTGAGATTGTGTCCTTGGTCACACATTTGACTAACACTGAGAAGATTGTGTTTCAAAACATCAACATACAAGACATTTTCTGTTTTAGTCTTTCCATTATTGAGACTTAGAGTACATTTTCCAGCTATCCCGCGGTAGCATCACTTCCAAATGTCACACTGTCTCCGTTAACTTCTTTCAAAGTGAGAAACTTGCTTTTGTCACCTGTCACGTGGCTTGAGCATCCATTGTCAACGTATCATTGATTTCCTTTGTTTTGAGCATCAAGAGAAATTTTCACAAGCATAGATTCCTCCTTCTTCTACATCTCTTTTTCCTGCTTCCTTTTCTAAACTCATATGAGATCTTTCTTTTCTTTGACAAGGGTATCCACATCCTTGTTTTGTCTAGGAGTTTCCACAAGGTCACTTCTACAAAAACATGCTCTGTGCCCATAATTTTTTCATTTATAGCATACAACATAGTAATCAAATAAAGAGGCAAATGAATTATAGTTTTTGTTTGACAATTCATAAGAATTCATTTATTTGTTCCATACATTATTATTTTTGTATGTGTTCTAGAATCTATTGTTCTATGAATAAAATGATTACAACAAAATCAATAACCAAAGAAACAATTTTGGTACCAGTTCATGTGAGGCTGCCTTGGTGAGAAATATCTTTTGAATCTATCCTTGTTGTCTTTAAGAGAAATGACAAATTTCCGCGGAACATTATTTTCTTTCTTCTTGTTGTCTTCATCACTGATGGAACTTTTGAGTACATCAACATAAATTTTAGATTTTTTTTTCATTTACTTTCTTTGATGGCCATGCAACTTCTGGATCTTCTTTGGTGATCATCTGACTCTTATCATAACCAAGACCCATCTTAATAATTGGTTACCTTTGAAAATTGATGATATAATTTAAGTTCTTGGCACTCTTTTCAAACTTCAAGCTTTTGTTCAACCAAGCAATTGACTTTTCCAAATCCTTTCTTAAGGAAACAAGTTTAACTTCTAGCTTCTCACAATCTTCTTCTTTTTCCTTCGGCTGAATTCTCATCACTTCTTCTACCCTTCTTTCTTATTCTAATTGAACTTTTAGGCTTATGATAATATTTTTCGATTCTTAAGGCTTTGTGACATTTTGGATTTTGAATCACGATCCTCTTCCTCATATTTATGCAACTGCTCCTTTTGTTTCAATTTTTTTTCCTCAGCTTCTTTATTTCACTTAAGGCACACATGATTTCTTCTTCAAGATCCACTTCTCCATATGTTTCAACGTTTTTCTATGAATCCATCATTTATTTGTCTTCATCAATATTTGTTTTGATTACCATAAAGATAGTTTCTTCTCTATCACTATCGAAACTGCTTTCACTGCTTTCTTTAGATGAGTCACTGACCCCTTTTGAGTAGAGGCTCTTCTTATTCTTATAAGAGTTCTTTTTATTTTCATGCTTGTCCTATTTGTTGTTGTTTTTGTGTTGATGATATTTTCTCTTTACATTATAGTCTTCTTCATTATCACTACTTTCATTTTTCACATATGGACACTTAGCAACAAAATGTCCTACTTTTTCGCAGTTAAAGCATTTAAAGGAAAAATTAAATTCATATTTGCTAGATTCCTTTTTGATTTTTCTCACAAAATTTGTTTCCTCTGTGTCTAATTCATAGATGAAACAATTGCTTGATTTGTGCTCTTTTTTCTTCATCTTCTTTGAGGCTTTGAAAGTTGCTTTCCTTTTGATGATTTTTCATTTTCAGTCTTCATTTCATATGCAGTGATGATCCCATGCAATTCATCCATTGTTAATTTATCAAGATCCTTTATTTCCTCAATGGAGGAAAAATTTTCATCAAATCTTAAGGGGAGTGACCTCAACACCTTTTGCACAATCATTGGTTTTGCAATTGTTTCACCAAGTCCTCTGATAGTGTTGACAATTTCGTCCACACGGAGGAGATAAGTTGCAACATTTTTTTCGTCTTTCATCTTCAAAATCTTGAATTATCTTCTATGAGTTTGGAGCTTAGCCTTCTGTTGACGCTTGAATCTGTCAGGACCGAAACATAAACCTCACGAGGACATTATTCCCCCTTCAGTTTTAGAGAGGTGGTACTCTTCTTGGGCTAAAAGATATATCTATGATATCTTGGATTAGGAAAGTGCTAGGCAACAAAACCTAAATATTTATGGCTTGAGATTATGAAATAAAATGGTTCTTCAATAACCTGAATATAATATTTATGTGCAATAAAATTCTTTTTACAATAAGAAAATATTGAAGGAGGGATTCAACATCATAATTAAATTGTGATCAACATCACACACAATATTCTTAATAGTATATAAACACATCCATATCTTCTTCATGAGAAATAGGAGAGAATGATTTGATCATCTCAAAGTATTTTAATAGAGTACTATAATTAGTAATAAAAGAGAATTTGATAGGTCAACCTCAAATATCTCATACTTAAAACTCAAAGTTACAAGATACAGTCAAGATCAACCCCGAAGTTATTCTTTGCAGAGTTTATTCATGATAAATGTTCTTCATTACCAAAAAATTGATAGCCATGTATGTGGCTGCAAATACTCCATGATCATACAAGAAAAGTCTGTAGAAGAATACAAGAAAAACACTCAACAACTTAGCCTTGTGCCCAACTCTAAGATTCAAGCATAAAGCTATGAGAAGTGGTGTAGAAGGATAGAAAGAATGGAGAAGATGGAGATTTCTTTCGTTTGATCAGAAGCTTGATTGTGTATCCATGGATGTACCTTCTTCTTCCTCTGATCCTCTACCCCACCCCTCTGAGAATATTGATTATTGGAACCTTTGATGAAGTCTCTCTTCTATTTTTAAGAAGAGATTTTCTAACTACTTGAGTAGTTAAGGTTTTCTTCCTCTCTTGAAATTCTCGTACAAGTTTTTTCTTGAAAAATTCCCTTTAATTAGTGCCTCATTAATTCTTCATTATTTAAATTATATCATTAATATATACATATCTAAAATAGGTCCCTTTCCCTTTTTAATAAAAGTTTTTAAATAAAATTTTGTTTTCACAATTTAATTAATTTCCCATTTAAAATAAGAGGTTTGTGTTTTAATTTTATGGGAATGATAATCAAATTTTTAGCCATGGAAATCACTTTTGATGTTATATTCATCTTATTAACTTTCCAACTATACAAATTTTGCGCAAATCCAATGCTCGGAGCTCAAGATATGAGGCCATGAAGTTGAGTTGTCACGCAGGCCCATTAAAAATGCAGCTGACTGATATTTTAATTTCTGAGAAAAATGTATCAACTTTCATCACTTGAAACCTATACCACCATATTTTATGTCGAAATAAATTTCCAACGGTATAAAGTTAGCGCGATTCAGACATCCGGAGCTCAAGTTATGGCCTCCACAAGATCAACACTCATCCACCGTCGATCAAAATTGATGGACAAATCTCATCCCTTGATTTTATTTCTCCTCTTCCTTTGAAAATTTCGACTTTTCTTTATAAAAAATATATCCCATATGCATGGGATTGTTAAAATATTTACTGTATATAATACTAAGTGCATTATATACTCAACAAGAAACAAAGAGGAGAAGACTATTGAGACTTGATAATTCGACCCCTTGAGAAATTGATGAATAAAATAATAATTTTAGAACTCAGTCATCATCCTCTTCATGCCATGTCATCAATGAGTCACTCCCATGTGTCATCACGAGGATGGTCCACATTATCACCACATGTCATCACATGGTTTGCTTCCATGTGTTACGATCCTCAGCGTACGATGTGTCATCATTTGATTGGCTTCCATGTAACTGCAATGTGTAACCACTTAACATTTTCCATGTGTCACCACGTGGTTGGTTGCCACATGTCATGACCTCATGCATTTCCATGTGTCATATTCTCATTCATTGGTTTTCATTCCTTGGAATAACTTTGAGAATTTGGGTAAGTATGGGAGATAAGACAAGAGGGGAGGAGGGAGAGGTGGGTTGGAGGGTTTACAGGTTTGTTGAGGTGAGGGAAGGGAGGTGAGTGAAGTTAACCATGAAATTTTCGTGAACCCGCCAACCTATGGTTGGACGAGTGATCCAGAGAAACTAAGTATAGAAGGGCGGTCGGTCGGAATCACGAGCATCAGAAGAATGAGACATTTGGGAACCCGAGATCCACAATGAGAATAAAATTTAAGTGATGGTCGAAGTGTACAATGAAGAAGTTGAAGTGGAGTGTGAAGGTTGCGGAAAAGGGAAGGCAAATGTTTGAACCCACAAACCCGTGAATTTCAAGAAAAATCTAAGTGTTGAGTAGTGTGGAGGAGGGGTAAAGAGAGTGTAATATGTAGATAGCGGGTTGGAAAGTGAGGGAGTGTGTGAATATGGGGGAGTGTACGAGTCTGCCAACCCATGAACCTGATGAGGAGATGAAGGAAGAGTCTAAAAAATGTCTAAGTGTAGAGACTAGTGGAGCATATGGAGAAGAGTGGTGAAACGAGAAAAAATGTTAAGTGTGGAGATGGAAGGTAAGGGAAACAAGTGATGAGAATACTTAGCCAAAATTCGAAAAAAGATAGAAGAACATAATACTTAGAAAGATTCTTCAAAATTGGATCTATGGACCAGATATTGAATAACTTAAGCATACAGAAACAAATTTCCGATCCAAAAAATGCGTGGCAAAGTTGAGATTGAGGGATGTAGAATGAACTTATAAAAGTTCAAAAATTTCTTCTTTTAATATCAAGGATTTTATAAATCCAAGGAGTGGGAAAATATAGATGACCAAATTTTGGTCAACAATTCGCTCCAACTGCGGGATAATGACCCCCTGTGGATTGCTGAGAAAACCAGAATCTCAAGACCAGTTACCTTCTCCATTGGGCTATGGAGTCATCTTAAAATTTCAACATCCACTTAGCAATTGCTTTATCGTGGAAAACTTTGACTAAATAAATAAACTATGTATATACATGATCTACCTACCCTAACTTACTTGAAAGAAAGGGGCACCTTAGGTATAGGCATATTTACAATGGAGCCATTCAAGCACTGATTTTATTTGTGGAATGAACTCCAAAATTCAGAAATATGTTGGGACTTGTACCAATGAGTCAGGGGCACTCTCAATATGTATTGGAGAAAAATTATACCAAGTATGGTGAATATTTTATTGCGTTGTTTGGCCAACAATGCTCTGGAACCATAATTCAATAAAATAAATTCTTGGCTGAGGAGTTTTCGACATAAGAATGCATTCATCCTTTTATTTATTTACAACCACTTCCAAGGTTCTTGATTCATTAAAAATCTCTTGAAAATATTCTTCTTTCTTGTAAAGGTGATCTTGTTCATCATTCTTCACAAGATTCATTTCTTCCATCAATTCTTCTTGTTGCAAGTTCTCTTGTGATGTTTCATCATCTATTACAAGGATGAAATATTCTTGTATATTTGGTGGAGGCTCCTCAATTTCATTTTCAAATTTTCTTCTCGAAATGTTTTCATATGGAATATATAGGAGACTAAAATTTTCTTCTTGTAATTTGGAATTTTAATCTTCCTTTTCAACAACATGACTTGACTTAGAAATTTCATCCAGTCTTTGATTAGATTATTCTTTAAAATTGGTGACTTCGTTATCTTGCTTCCATATGGGAGAGGATGGGTGGGAAACAAACTTTAAAACATCAACAAAAACATATGAATGCACTTTTGGGATGAAATTTTCTGCAAAAGAATCTTCTAACACATCCCAACTAGTAATGGAGTTGGGAATTAATGAGCTATACAATTCAAGAGCATCCTCTCGTAGAGTTTGTAGGAATAATCTACATGTAACATTGTCTCCAGTGAGGTTTAAATCATAACATGTACCTTTAAAATTAATCAAGTGTTTCTCTTCATCTTCTGAAGCATCCTCAAAGAATGTAGAAAAAATTTCAATAGGAATATTGGGCATTTGAAAATCTATTTCTGGTAGATTTAAAGGGGTATTATGAAATCGCCTCATTCTTTAAGTATTTCTCTCTTTTGTTGAGTCTTGCAAAGACATTGATGGGCTTGATGAAGAATATAAAGAAGCATTATGACATGAATGAAACCCTTCATTTTGAATTTTTTCAATGGAGTTTCCAAGGAGTTCATTCTCCTGAATATTTGGTGCTTCTCGTTTCTTTTTGAAATTACAAAAATGTGAGTTGTTGGGGTCCAGGTATGAATGATCCATTCACCCTTTTCCTACATTAATTTATCAATCTGAGTGCATATTCTTTCAAGGCAACGCGCAAGGTATATGCAGGGGTAAAAGCACAATCCGTTCTGGCCAACGATTAAGATTCAAAACATTACCGTGGAACTAAATTAATTACAACTTACGACAAGCAATCATAAAGATTAAAACACTGTAACAACAAGCATAAACTAATAAATACTACACATAGAAAGACGCAACACCTGATCAGAAGAGCGGGCCCAGCTCTCTGATCAGGGTTGCGTTAGTCACAACGAATATTAAGAAAACAAAACAGATAATGCTCTATAAATCTGAAAAGGGTTATTACAATATCAATGGGGGCATTCCCCGTTACAGGAATAAAATGTCTTTATACAAGGAGAGGGAGAACAACTTCTTTCCCCAAAACATGGCAACCGTATCCCAAAAAATATACATTAGTTGGAACGGCACCAGTACCAGATAGACAAGATCAACGAGATGCCCAAGATGGTTCAGGGATCTGCAATTCCAGCTGCGCTGCCTCCTTATGGCTTGGTCGTTGCTGTCCTCAAAGCAGCTGAATAGCGGATCTGCCACGGGATACTGAAGCCTTGGTTCCTGTTCTCCAGAAGCTGCGATCAAACATTCGTTTTAGTGTTGTGAATAGGCAAAACTCCGTGACTTCATTTCATTAATAAAATATTCCAATAGACAAGGTAGGGGTATTTACCTTACAAATTTAGCATAGTAATCATAGGTAAATTAGTGCAAAAAGGTGAAAAAGGTAATGGAAATGCAACAGAAAGATAGCCTGATTTGGTGCCCAACATCTCCCCCCAACTAGCCTTCTGCATGCCCTCATGCAGTTCGCCGCCTCCGCAGGTCTAGATTTTGCTGACTGTTGGCTTCCTGAAAATGGGCGAGATCATATTCTTCGACCATCTCTGTCCCTGGAACTTTAAATCTCTCTAAGAGGAGGACTTCTTCCCACCAATCTTCCAGGATGATATACACTGGAGTGTAATCTTCTACTAGCAACCAAATAGTGGGAAACTGAAACCGAAGTTCCATCCACCAGACCCCGCATGTTCGGACACATGCCACATATCTGGGCACTCTGGGGAGCACTCGTGCAAAATTTGGTGCCCCAAAAGGTTCCCTGTTCCGGATAGCTGTAGGTGTCATCATCCACCTTTTCTGACAACAATCAAGGGGCTTTTCATGAAATGTGACTATTTGGTTAACACAAAGATCAAGGCACCAATTTTGTGTCCTCAACATTCTGTCTCTATTCCCCTCAATTCCCAAAAAGGTGTTGTGTTTAGTGAACATGGTGACTGACCTCTCAGGTTCTCCTCTTACCATAAACGACTTTGTAACCTGATTATATTCAAATGTGTTAAAAGCCTTCTGCCAGCTGATCTAGTTGAAAGTGTAAGAGGTGAGGGCCCTTAAATGAATGTCTCCCACATATGGGACCAGATTGAATTCTCTGTCCAGGCGCAACAGATACCCATGCAGGTAAAATTCACACATCAAATGATGAGTTGGCACGTCGTGGTGCCTCATTATTCGGAGGAATTGTACACCATTTTCTATTTTATAAGTAATCTCGTTTTTTATGCTCTCCATGCAGAATAAAAGAAAACATTCATGTAAGAATAAAGAATAACAAGAAGCAGGGGGTGACATGCCATCATCTCTTGCGCTGAATTAAACATCTTCTCCTTATCATTTTTCAGCTCCGCTACTCGCTTTTCCAACTGTTCCATCTTGAGTTGCTGCTTCGCATGCCTTAATCTCATGATGTCTATACACTCCACATATTCAAAAATAGTTGTGGAGGCTTGTTCCTGAGCTCTTCTGACCTCGTTTTGATACTGAGCCGCAGTAGATTTCCAAGTTTGTACTTCGGTCGTTAAGGCACGCTCACGGTCTTCAAACAATTGCTCGACCGGGTCTGTTTGAGTAGCAGCAGAGGTTATGGCTATCTGGTCTGTCTGAGTCTCTGTTTCTACTCCTGTGGCCTTGGAATTTTTAGCTTGCTGCTTGTATTTCTTCATCCGCTTCTGCATTTTGTGTACCTATTTCCTTAATTTCCTGACCTCCATCTTAAGCCGCATTGTCTCTTTAGACTGTGGCTGATATTTTTGTTTGACAGGGAGTCTTACGACCTTCTCGCCTAGCTCTTCCATTGGCTCATTCGTCGGGATTGCTTCACTTGGTCTCTCCTCTTTGCCAATGGATATTTCCTCTTGTTGTGTGCTCATCGCGACCAGTGGTGCCCTTGCGAGATTCTCTCCTGTTAATGTGTCTATTGGCTGAGTAGCATCCACCCCACACGGTTGTGGATTTTGTGATAAAATTGGAGGAATGGAGAGATCTTCTTCTGTGCCCCGGAGGGAACGAGTTTGCCTTGTTCCTCTTGGAATAAAGGAGAAAAAGGAGAACTGGTAGGGATTTTCAATGTTCGGTCCTGAGGTCGACACTGGTTCTTGTGGGTCAGTGCCAACCTCATGCCCTAGTTCTCCCAGCACTTCCTCCATGGGTTCCATGGCCTCTATGGTCGAGGTGGTCACGACCTCTTCTTCATTCGGGTTATCCTCCTCCATCGATTCCATGGTCACAAGAGGTCCTTGTGGGGTACCCTCGGTTGAAATATCGACCAATTCACCCGCTCCTGTCTGTCGTGACCCCGCTTCTGTAGTTATCATGCTATCAAATTGCTCTGCTAGTTCTACAGGCGAGGCTGGTTCTTGTGGGAAAACCTCGGCCATGGTACTAGTGGGCCTCTTTGTGTCAACTTTCGCATCTTCCATTGGTTCCATGGTTTTGGCTTGCTCTTGGGGAGAAGCCTCTTCTTCAAATTCTTTAGCTTCCATCTCCATATCTTCCGGTTCCTCCTGGTCAACATAGTCATCTTCTCCTGCATCTTCCTCCTCCGTGGCTTCTGGTTCATCTTCTCTAGCATTTTCCTCCTCCGTGGCTTTTGGTTCATCTTCTCTAGCATTTTCCTCCTTTGTGGCTTCTGGTTCATCTTCCCTAGTAGCCACAACGACTGCTACTTCTTCCTCTGTGGAATCCCGAAACAGTTCCCACGGGATCGAGATTCGTCTGATGGCATTCATTACTAATAGTTGAACCAACCCATGGTGGGTGATGACCGCCAATACCTGTCGCGACTGCTAAGCCGAATGTGCCATTAGGTGAAGGCTTCTTAATAAGAAATAAGGCACATTCAGTGAGAAAGCCTCTGCTTGGGGAAATCGCAGGTGAGTTATTATTCGGAGATGGTATTTGAATATGGTGGAGTATCTCCCTTCGCAAGTCATATATCTGATGATGAACTCTGCTACTTCTCTCCATGGATGCGGCAGCGAGTTTCAGTCGTATCCTCGACCCTTCTGCACGATGCTTTCTCCCGCCTGTAAAAAGGCTTCGGGGAACTCCAGAAGGACATACCTTCTTGAAAACCATCGCTGTCCGTTTTGAGGGAGTCCACTGACTTCTGCGATGGCTTCCTCTGTCATAGAGATTTCAATTCCGCGGACTCAAGAGCTTCCTTCTCTCAAGTTAAGTGAAAATTCTATCGCAATTTCTTCGTTCGACCCTTTCAACCTGTCAAAGTAAACATTCCAGCCCGCATTCTCAAAGAACTGCCATACCTCCTGATTGTTACGAACTCTCGTTGTATCTTCAGGCTCATGCCGCATAGATCATCCACCCATTGCTGTAGAGGTGGAGTCAGCACGACGAATGCAGTTAGCTAGTAGGGGAAAATGACAGGGTTCCAAACCATTGGCAACTGAAATAACATCATGTCGTTTTGGGGACAACAGATGAAACAGTGCTGGTATGTTTGAAAATGATGACTGATTGTGGTGGTACTATCAGGGATTTAATGCAGCGTGTTGGGGAGGTGACTGATTATGGCTCTGTGCGTACGAATACGCATTCCAACATATCACAGTTATGACTACGAAGTACTGAAATCATTGGATTCTGTTTGGTGAGGATTGTGTGTCATGAATGCTTTTTCATGGTACACCGTCGTTTATTATGACGGTTCCCCCCCCAAATTAATTACGGTCGTCCACGACATGTTTTGATGTCTTTTTGGAATATTTTAATTAAATCCATAAAAGTCAACAGAGACGTACCTGGGGACCTACCTTATGGTGGAGTAACAACAAAATGTATAAGGGAGTAACGACAACAGGGTGTAACAACAGTAAGGAGTAACAACAATAGTGAGTAACAACAGGAAGGAGTAACAACAACAGTGAGTAACAACAACGACGGAGTAACGATGACAACGGAGTAGCGGCCATTATGGGGTAATGGCACCGATGGAGTAACGACAGTTGCAGGGTAACGACACCGGCGGAGTAACGACAGTTGCGGAGTAACAACATCGACGAAGTATTAGCAGTTGCGGAGTAACGACACTGACAGAGTAATGACAATTGCGGAGTAACGACACCGGCGGAGTAACGACAGTTGCAGAGTAACAACACCGGCGAAGTATCATCATTTAGTGGAGTAACGACGCTGAGTGTTACATTTCTCCTGGCCATGTTCCTTTGTTATTCCTGCAAAATACAAACAAGTAAATATTTATTTCTTATATATATATATATATATTATTTTATTTTTTATTTTTTAAGATAGAGTGAGAGTGTCCTTCATTCCAACAACCATTAAATCAGATGAATCAGAAAGGTGTTTGACAAAGGCATTTCTAGAGGCTGGACGGTGGTATAGTTTTAGACGGTGTCCGTTTACTAAGAACGAGGTATGATTCTCATCTATTGTAATTAATCTAACCATTCCATTGTCGAACACTGCATCCACTTGATATGGCTCCATCCAACGAGTGCAAAGCTTGCCTTTGAAATCCTTAAATCGGGAGTCGTACAATAATGCCCAATCTCCCACATGAAACACCTTACTTTTGATAAATTTATCATGCCATTTCATTCTCTGCTGTTGAACAACAGTGGTCTTCTGGACAGCTACTGACCAAATCTTGTCCAACTCATTCAGCTGTTCTAGTCAGTGTTTCTGTGTTTCTGATAGGTCTAAGCCTACTTCTAGAGATGTTCTGAGTGTACTGATCTCAAATTCCACCGAAAACAAGGGGACTTTCCCATAGACTAATTCAAATGGGGAAAACCCAATTGTGTTCCACCATGTTGTTCTGTATGCCCATAAAGTTTCTGGAAGTTTCTGTGCCCAGTACCGACGATGACTTGCTACTGTTTTTGTCAAGATATTTTCCAATACCTTGTTTGTGCTTTCTACTTGCCCGTTCGCCTGGGGGTGATAGGGGGTTGTCACTCTATGTTTGACTCCATATCTCTGCATCAACTTTCCTATCATGTGAGATGTGAACTGTGATCCTCCATCCGACACAATTTCCCTTGGAGTACCGTATCGGGCAAAGATTTCTTCAAAAAGAAAGTCTGCCACTACTTGTTCTGTTGCTCTTGTGACCGCTTTGGATTCCACCCATTTAGTTACATAATTAGTGTAGACCAGGATGTAAGATTTTTGATGAGAAGGTGGGTTAAAGGGTCCCACAAAATCAATGACCCATTTCTCAAACGGTTCAAGGACTATCTGGGGCTGTAGAGGCATTTCATCTGCTTTCCCAGGTTGTCCCATCCGTTGGCAGCTATCACACCTTCGGACATAATCCTGAGCATCAAGAAAGATGGAGGGCCAGTAATATCCCATTTGCAACACTTTGAGACCTGTCCTTTTATCTGCAAAATGTCCTCCACAGGGTCCATCATGTGAAACTTTCAGTATCTCATAGATATCATCTTCTGCTACACAACGCCAAATCTATTGGTCAACCCCTGTATGAAAGATATATCCTTCCATCCATGAATATCAGGTACTCTGGTGAATAATCTTCCTTTTCTCCTTATATGATAGATGACGAGGCACCTTCCCTGTAGCAAGATAATTAGCAATATCTGCATACCACAGAGTGTTAGCAGATACTGCAAAAAGATGTTCATCTAGAAAATTATCTTCAACTGGTGTATTCTTACCATCATGTTCTATCCTAGATAAGAAATCTGCAACCACATTGTCCTTCCCTGGTTTATCTACTATAGTAATATCAAATTCCTGTAGTAGCAAAATCCATCTTGTGATACGACCAGGGGTAACAGGTTTATTCATTAAATACATGATGGCTGCATGATCAATATGCACAAAGGTAGGATACCCGGTAATGTAGTGCCGAAATTTATTGATGGCGTAAATGACAACAAGGAACTCTTTCTCAGTCACTGTGTAGTTTAATTCAGCAGGAGCCAAATTCTTACTAACATAGTAAACTGCGTATGGTACTTTGTCCTGTTGCTGTCCTAATACTGCACCAATCGCTATTTGGGAAGCATCCGTATGAATATGGAAAGGTAGTGCCCAGTCCGGCCCTCTAAGGATCAGAGTGCTACAGACCAATTCCTTAATTTTCGTAAAGGCTGCATCACAGTCCTCTGTCCACACAAAATCTGAATCTTTTGTTAGCAATTGAAAAAGTGGATGTGCTACTTTAGCAAAATTTTCTATAAAACGCCTGTAATAACCAGCACAACTGAAAAAGTTGCGTACCTGCGTGGGCGTTTTGGGTGTTGGGAAATGCTGAATTACCTTTATCTTTGTTGGGTCCATCCAGATTCCTTCAGCTGAGAGAAAATGTCCCAAAACAATTCCCTCTTTCATCATCATATGACATTTTGCCGTACTTAGCGAGACACGCGCTTGTATACACCTTTCGAGAACTTTTTCTAAATTTTTCAGTCCTTTAGGAAATGAATCCCCATATGGAGTAAAATCATCCATGTAGATTTCAACACTGTCATTTATCAAATCAGAGAAGATTCCCAAAATTTCCCTATGGAATGTTGCAGGAGCATTACACAGGCCAAAAGGAAGGACCCGGTATGCGAATGTTCCCCAGGGGCATGTGAAAGTGGTTTTGTCCTGATCTTCAGGAGCTATCTGGATCTGGTTATACCCACTAAACCCATCTAGAAAAGAAAAAAACTTTTTACCAGCCAATGTGTCCAGAACTTGATCAATACATGGCAAAGGAAAATGATCTTTCTGCGTTGCCTTATTTAATTCTCGATAATCCACGCATATCCGCCATTTACCATTTTTCTTAGGGACCATTACTAATGGGGAGACCTAGTGGCTATCTGAGATGGGGTAAATAAAACCTACGTCTAGTAATTTTTTAAGTTCTTCCTTCACAACATTTTTCAATGCAGGGTTCATCCTTTTCTGAGGTTGTCTCATAGGACGACAATCCTCCTGAATGTATATATGATGGGTAGATGAATTAGCAAGAATCCCCTTCATATCTGTATAATCCCAGGCGAAGGCTTCTTTGTGTTTCTGAAGGACATCCACAAGTTGCTTCTTCTGGGATTCTGACAGGGTTGGGTTAATATTCAGATTTTTTCCTGGTTCTAGTTCCACTGGGACACTTTCACTAGGTGCATCAACAGGTAGCTCCTCTGATCCTTCTGTTGTTTCAATTGTTTCCTGAGTCTCACAACTTAGGATAGATTCTAGGAATTGTTGATTTATTTCGGAAATGGAGCAAGGATCATCCATAAAAGAGGTGATCACATCATCTTCCGATTCCATTTTCAACTGAAGGGCTTGTCCAATAGTGAGGATTGGCCTCAATTCCTCATTTTCTATTTCGACCTCTTTCCTAGATAAAATTTTCTTGCTTCCTGCTGGTTTTATGGATGGGTTTTGTTCTGCAGGTGGGTATAACACTAAGTTCTTAATGTTGTGCCCATTTGAAATAACCACGTGCCCTGATCGACACCTAATGAAGCATCTGCAGTAGCCAGCCATGGTCTACCCAAAATCAAAGGATGGCCGCCCACCGAAGATTGCGTCTGTAAGACCAGGAAATCTATGGGATAGTGCCATGAATCCACTGAAATTGTTACATCTTCCAACTTTCCTATAGGTTTGACTGTAGATCGGTCTGCCAATTCCAATACTGTGGCTGTATGTTTCAAGTTACGAAGACCTAAAGCATGCATGGTTTCAGTGGTGATAACGTTGATGGCAACACCCAGGTCTACCAGCACATTCAAAATCTATACCCCATTAATTTTTACTGTTAGAATTGGGTTCCCCGGATCTCCATACTTTTCAGGCATTGACTTTCCTGTCATGAAATCTGATAATTTTCCCATAACATGAATGGTAAGGGGGTCTTTGGATTTCTTTGAACAGTATTCCCTAAGAGTCTTTGCATATATTGGCACATCCTTCATGGCTTGTAACAAGGGAATTTTAACAAATAAGTTCTGCAATTCTCCTAATAAATCAAATTTAGCTTGAGGGCTTGATTTACTCAAAGTTAGTCTCTCTGGGTAAGGTGGTTCGGATTGATGTTGTTTTACAGGAGGTTCCTGGTTTCTATCAGTTTGTTTTGGCTCTTTATTAATTGGTTATGATCCCTTACCTTCACTATCGAGTTGTTCAATGGTAACTGGAGGAGGTTGAACATTGACTGTCCGCCCTGATCATAGATTCAATTCATACAACTCTGCAGTGGAAATGCTATATGAAGGTAGGTTAAGAATATCAACTTGATGAGCTCCTCTGCTATTAGGATTCAGATCAGGTTGGATTGGGAGCTAAGGACAGGCAGGTTGATTACTCGGAGGCACATTAGAGGGCAGTTGGAGTTGCTGTTGTGGCATCGGCTGAGGAAACTTCCCAGGAGAGGATCCTCGCCAAGTTGGAGCCCATGGGGAGCTCGAACTGGCTTGAGGGTTCCACTGCTGCCAAGGTGAAAACTGGTATTGTGGCCACATGGAAGGGTAGGGCATGAACTGAGGATTCATATTAGAATTATTGAAATACTGAGATGGGTCTGAGTACGTACCTTGATTTCCCATCGGTGGTCGAGGCTGCCATGGATTTCTAGACCCCATGAGGTACAGTTGTTCCATGTCTTTCCCTATCCCTTGAAATACTGCTTTCAGACCTGGCAGGGAGGGGCATGAGCTTGTTGCATGATTTAGCTCACAGATTGCACATTCCTCTATGGAGTTTAGTGGACATTCCCTCTCTGGATGCTTCTTTCTACATGTCGAGCAGAATATCGCCATAGTCCTATCCAATTCCAGCTGCTTCTGTTTTACTTGCAGTGTATCCATCTGTGCCGACAGGGTGATGAGGATATCTGTCCTCAAATTGTCTAGCAGGTTTCCGATTTCTACTTTCGTAACACCTCTACCAGACCCTTTTACTGAGTGAATCCCTTGTTTGTTTCTTGCAAGCCCCCTCGAGCACTGAATGCATAATTCACAGATCCTTTCAAAGCCTTCCTTATAGATGTCTCCCTTTCCCACCATGTTCAATAGTTCCATAATGTCTTCACGGAAAGATCGGAGGAGGATAATTTTTAGAATTTCCTTATCTAGGTCAGAGTGACCCGACCTCTGTAAGGTGTACTTGAATCGTTCCACACAATCTTCCAAACTCTCGTCTTCTTTTTGTGCGAACTTGAAAAGCTCCTCCTTAATATTCCAGGATTTACAATAATCCTGGTATTTTTCTAGAAAAGCCGTCCGCATATCATCCCATGTGGAAATAGAGCTTCCTCCAAGGCCCATGAACCATCATAGAGCCGTTCCTTTTAATGTAGAAGGAAATTTTTTTAACTTTTGGGCCTCCGTATTATATTCGTACCCCTGACACACTATGTCAAACTCGAATAGAAATGTGTCAGGGTCTTCTGAAACAAGCCCATGAAAGTTTGGTAAGGCTGCTAATGGAATAGGCTTTGTGGGTGCACCAGCTCCCAGATCCCCGATTGGAAACTCGATAGTGGAGGTTGTGGGAGACATAAATAACTTCCAATAACCGCTGGGTATTTCACCAAGCTCTGTAGAAGATGGCTGAGGGTTCCTTGCCACTTGGATCCGAGTTGCTTTAGCAGCACTTCCCCAGTCCCTTGGTGATGCAAATACTCCTTCGATCCTTTCTCCTGCATCCTGATGACTTGATCCCTCGGCTACAACCTCCTCTCTCTTACTAGAGTGGTCTGACTTTGTTAAGGTTCTGCTTGTGACCTCTTCCCCCTCTATTACCAACAAAGATTTCCCTGGTCAGGTATACTACTAGATGTTTCTTCAACTGCTGGAGGGACTTGCTGTGTCGTATCACCAAGGAATACTATAGACAACACTGGTTGATCTACTGATTTTCCCACAGACTTCACTCTTCGTGCCCTTGGTCTCATGGCTGTGCGAGAGGATGTCTCTGATTCAGCCTTTGCTATAATCTGCTGGATGTAGGTCTTTCTTCCCAAATCTAGTCCTCCCCTCTTTGGGGCTCTCCCTCTACCCCTGTTATTCGGTTCTTCGTTCATACAAGTGTTGGTATGATGGAAGGTCTTGTCATGAACCTACAATGCTTAGTAAGGTGTCAAAGGACCATTCCTTCCCCAAGACGAAATAACTTACAAAAAGAAAGGCATCTAAAAAAAAGAGTCTAAGGTTCAGGGCTCGGAGCAGGGCGTCAAAGGACTCCTCCCTCCCCAGGACAAGAACCAAGAACAAACACACACCACGAGAAGACCTAATACCTCCCAAGTCTAAAGCAGGGCGTCAAAAGACTCCTCCCTCCTCAGGGTAAAAGCTAGGGTTTCCCGAAAAAACACATAAGGTTTTGAAAGAAGTAAATCTAACTCAGGGTCTGGAGCAGGGCGTCAAAAGACTCCTCCCTCCCCAGGACAAGAGAGTGGCCAAAACATAAAGGCAATAAGAATAAAAACAAGCAGAAATAACACATATGCTCAGGACCTGAAGCAGAGTGAGAAAGCTTGTTCTCTCCTCAGGACAAGAGATTGACCCTCTGGTTGGTCCGGATCGTTGTCTTGCACCTTGTTAGCCTCCCTGGCAATGGCACCAAAATGTTGGGGTCCAGGTATGAATGATTCATTCACCCTTTTCCTACATTAATTTATCAATCCGAGTGCGTATTCTTTCAAGGCAACGTGCAAGGTATATGCAGGGGCAAAATCACAATCCGTTCTGGCCAAGGGTTTACGATTAAGATTCAAAAAATTACTGTGGAACTAAATTAATTATAACTTCCGACAAGTAATCATAAAGATTAAAACACTGTAACAGTGTTAAGGTCCTAACCCACACATAGGTAGATCAATGTATTCAGATGTAATAAAGGTCAATATTAATAAGGATTTTGAATAAAATAGAATAAGGCGGATGTAAGAAGACCTAATAGAAGCTTCCGCTTCTAGAAGGATCTTCCTCTAGATGCTTCTCTTAATAGACATATTTAGTATAAATAAGGGTTGAGGGTATGAAAACCCTAGCTTGGAGATTATTGTAACAGAGCACTGTTCGATTGGAGGTTACCCCCTCAAAGAGGCCTGTGAACATTGTTTTCTGAATCAAAGTGCTATTTCTATTGCTATTATTATATCATTTCTGTGTTATTGTGAAGATTATGCTGGATATATTATTGTTATTCTGCCATTTCTAGCATTTTATTTCTGTTCTGCATATTTTATATATCTGGTATCTTGCAAGTGGTATCAGAGCACTTTCCTTGGCAGAAATTGTAGAGATTTTTTTTCCAGGGTAGAGATGTATTCCGACGTCTTTAAGCCACAGAGATCTGTCGTTACGCGCATAAACCCACGGTTGAGGGATTCATACACGCAGGAAATACAAGTGGTTCTTAAGCGCACATCTATTGGCCACCCTTGTAACCCCTGTTGGTACCCCTTCGAGTGGTAGCGCATCGGACAACACCTGTGTACGGATCGACCTAGATTTCCTGAAGCCCTCTTTAGATAAACCTATCGGCCGCCGGACTGCTATAGTGTCACTGAGAACAACACTCGGGAATATACTCTCTAGTACCTGGGTAGTCGGGTNGAGTACTACTGTTGGACCCCGCACGTATATCAAAGAGCTATAGCACAAGGCAAACCCTTGTCTGTAGAACCCTTGAATACCTAACCCTTGGGGAACATAAACATAAACATAAACAAATTAAACCGACGAGATCTATTGCCGCGCATATGTGTTCAGGTTGCCAAGTAAATACACATTTCTTTCTGGTTAAGAATTTGGGGATTTCAGCACTACAACATTCTTCAGACCAAAGTATAACCCCGCAGCGGAATTTTTTTCACCATTATTTGAGACCTATTCAATTAGATTCATCTCTTCTCCCTTATCATGTTCATCCATATCATTTTTCTGCAAAAATTTCTGACCCAACCCGCTCCCTTTTCAGTTCACCCATCCTCTTGGCCCATACCCGTAGCCAAGAACTAGAGTCTCGCTTCAACACCTTGCAATCTAGTTTCCTCGAGACCCAAAAAGAAGTGCAACAACTTAGTGCTACTATTGCCTCCCATGATGCATCCATCA
>JASDQU010819617.1:0-35213 GCA_032191745.1 Picea mariana | reverse complement strand
TTTTAGAGACAGCCTATAGGTGTCATAGAGTATTGTAACTGCTTTTCTATTTTCAGAAAGCAGAGGGAGAGTGCGAATCTGGGGGAAGACTGAGAGATTTTTCTTATTTATGCAGATGTAAAAGACAAACAGAGGGTTCGACCTATGAGGGGGTGTTTTATTTTTCTAGACCATGGGTTGTGTTTGGCCTAAGAACTTTTTCTGTAATCATTAAATGATTGATCAGTAATGGACATACTGTTTACAGGATTCTTATGTGGATATGTTGGTGGCGTTTCTTTTCTCTGCTAAGTATTTTCCTGATATATTTTCATTTGTTTTCAATTCTTATTGCCAGAAGATAGTAACAGAGAAGAATTTGTTGGCAAAATACTCTGCATCTAATCTTTGGATAATCTTTATGTTTCTCTTCTAAAAATCTCAGTTAGAGAATTCTTAGCTGCTCCTTTGCTTGGATTTTTCCTCCCCTAGTTCTTCCTCAAATCGACACCATTCAAACTTAATTCGATCCAACATTTCCACTACCTTGCCCTATGTAAGAGCTTTGTCTATATCTGAGAGTGAATCACATATTTAAACGCAGACCCCATTTTCCCAATGGCCCTCCTTGCTATCCCAAACCACCATTTAAAAACCAAAAAACCCATACTTTCATAGCTAGCCTAACATCCATCTCATACAAACCAAGTTTAAATCGAAAAGAGAGAGCCCTCTCTGAGTCTTGGAGGGCTAGATCCAAGACTCCAAGTGGTTCGAGGTTGCGTCTATGACTACCTCCGCAGCCTTGGGAAAATTACAGAGAGCTAACAAGTTTAACTCTTGAGGATCGACATCGAAATGTATTGAGAATCTGGTCCTTCTAGTCCCTGTTCCAATTTCCTTTGCCCCTATTGTTTCAACCATGAATTACTCTATTGAAGAAGCTCATCATGTATGCAACATCTATGAAATAGAGTTTGTCTCGACAATCAACATCAGACCCATGCAATCCAATCCATAAAATTTATTTAATAATTGTCAAATGAGCAGAGGGTGAAAAAGGGTTCATAGGATATCTAGGGGGATTATATTAAGAAAAAAAGTGATATCATGACAGGGAGTAAGAACATGATTATTTCTCAAAAATTCATTAAACAATTGATTTTTCAACAATACCAAAACATATCAGCTGCCATTTATCTATGTGTCATTTTTTATCATTGTCATACAAATTTTTAATTTAATTTTAGTGAACAGGGCATGCAAAATGAATTGGGGATCGTGAGGGGATTTATAATGAGTGAAAAAGTGATAAAATGAGAGGGAATTAATGGATATTGTTCATAAAATAAATTAAATCAATCAACTATCATTACTCTGTTTTAAATTCAATCCAAAAAGCGTCCACTTCCAAGACCAAAACATTCATTGTTCCTCAATTGCATAAAAACTGCTTGTTGTCTCAATAAAACAATTTAATGTCCCAAAAATCTTCCATTTATACCAATTTTTGCATTTATATAATGACTATGCAAATATTAAAGTTGTTACTTGAAATGAAATTTAATTTACGCATGTTATTTTTCTATGCTCAGTTGAAGATTTCATTTCCATGAGCTCTCTTGCACCTACTTTCCTACATTATTTGTAATGCCCTTGTGTTCGATGTATTCTGAATTGATTTCCCATGGTGAACCCAACCTATGATTGCATTGACTTCTCTGTGTTTGTTTTTATTTATTAAGAAGAAGAAAATATGTGTTTTACCTTCTGTCCCTTATCCCTTTAGTTATTAGTCCGTGCCTGAGCAGTCCGCCAGGAGCCGAATCGACGATCGTCACTATGGTGTTTAAAGACTATAGATTCAAATGCCCTACTTTCTTGTGCATGGATGATAAATTTCTCCCAGTTATCAAACCCTCACTTATCTCTGCGTTTTTCTCTTATGATTAATCCCTAATCTTTATGCCTTCTTGTGAATGAGTACCTCTACATTTGATAGTTTAAACTCCGAAAACCTCAACGTTTCCTTGGAAGATTATTTCTGCATTTCTTGTGATTGATTACTTCTACATTTTCTTGTGTTTGATTATCTCTAAGTGTTCTTGTGGTGGTTAATCTCTGCATTTAATTTATATCTACGTCAATTTACCTCTGCATTCCAATTATCCCTGCACATAAACAAATGTAGAAATTAACTATGTGTTTTCGATTCATCTTTGTGTGTCTTTTGAATGATTATCTTTGTGATTCATCTCTGATTGATTTCTTGGCATATTATCTCAACAAAAACATGGGTCATCTTCAGCAAAATTGTGGCTCCTTTTTCTACTACGATATCATCCTCCTTTAACCACATTTTGGTGGATCTTACCAGGCTAGATCGTGTATCTTTATGTTGTAATTTTATGTTTGTTATTTTACTTCCATTTGATGACCTTTTGTGTTGTGTTTTGATGGATTTTTCTACAGCAATTCGTTCTTCTATTTGCCGGAAAAAACATGGTTTTTTAATGTTGTGTTTTAGTAAACCTTTACCAACGTTTGATTCTTGGCATATTACCCAGCAATATCTTTACTAGATAGCCATTACTGTTGGACAATGATTTATTCATTGACAACGATTTTAGTCTAGGTGTTTCCTTGGCACATTACACAGTTCTTACTCATGATTTTAATGACATAAATGCCCAGTTCTTGCTCACAATTTTCTGGCATAAATGCCCAGTTCTTGATCATGATTTTAATGGCATAAATGCCCATTTCTTACTCATGATTTTAATGGCATAAATGCCCAGTTCTTACTCACAATTATAATGGCATAAATTCCCAGTTCTTACTCACGATTTTAATGGCATAAACGCCCAGTTCTTACTCATGATTTTCTGAGTGATTCACTTCACCTTTGTGTTATCTTATGCATCTGAATTTATATATTTGTGTTATTTGGGATATCAGTTTTTTTACTCAGGGATTTCCATCTTTTATCTCAACAATTATCATATTTTTAACTCAACGACTTCCAGTTTTAAATCAACGAATATCATGTTTTTATCTCAGCCATTTCCATTATTTAACTCAACAATTATCATATTTTAACTCTTCGGATTCTTTTAAATGGACAACAATGATATTTTAACTCTGTGAAAATTCTTTTAAATGGACAAAAATGATATTTTAACTCTGCGAATTTATTTTAAATAGACAGCAATGATACTTTTAACTCTATGATTTCCCTTATATTGTTAGTTAGTGAATTATATGGTAGTGAATTACATGCCAGTGATATATATGACTAAATCCTTTATTTAGATAGTGATTATAGTTTTATTCGTTGTCATTTCCTTTATATTTTTAATTAGCGACTTATGTGACAACGAACTACATGCCCATGATATACATGATTAACTCTTTTATTTAGACAACGAATTATAGTGTTATTCCTTTTCATTCCTTTATATTGTTAATCCTTTTAGTGGATAGCGATTTAATATCATGGATAACATTTTAATATTGTTGACAGTAATGCTATTACACAACGATATTTATTTATCAAATAATTATGGTTATTTACCCAACTACATTATTTTAATTTAGACAGCAATAATTTAGACAACATAATATAGACAGCAATGTCGAATATTTAATAAGCAACATAGATCACTTTTTAATGTTAAGTAGTTCACTTATTTTAATGGACAATGTATATTTTTTGACAAGCGTATTTTGATTTTGTTAAGTGCCTATAATAGTTCACATTATGGTCACATTTATGGTCACAATTATGATAATAGTAACAATTATAATAGTTCACTCCTTCCCACTTAGACATCTTGCTTAACAGATAATGGTTATGGTTTGTTGGTGAAGTCGTTTAATAGTTTGCAAAAATTAATTTGAGTGATGTCATCTTATGTCTTGTCGACTTGTTGCTTGGGTGAGTGGGTATAGTCTTCTTGTCAGTTAATTCGGTTTCCTAGTGCATTGGATTCTTCTTGGGTTATTGGTCTAGATATGTTATGTTTCTCCAGGGTTACTGTCATGCCTATCGCCTAGTGATAGAATGTTTCTTGATAGGGGGATCATCACACATCCTGATGGATAGAGGCAAACGATAACTTGGTCAGAGTCTTGTGCTTCTCGATGTGGATGTATCGTTCATTGTAGTGGATGTTGGTTCTTAGTTTGTAACGCCTTAATGCATTGGGATTTGCATGCCATAGAGGTTTCTAGTTACTGGTCGATGAAGCCATTGTGTCTAGTGGTTTATGTTGTCCTTTAGCTTGTAGACGTTGTCTTTCTTGTGTCAGGCGGGTAGTCATTTTTATCTATCTTTGATTATCGCATGTTTCATCTAGTTGCATGATGTGAAAGTGTGATGAGTCATTGTTGTTTGTTTCCTAAATGTGTAAGTTTTGTTCACCATCAGGTCATGATGATTAATTGTTTTCATTGGTTTTCATCCTTCTTTAAAAAAAATAGAAAAATTTGCACTTACTTTGCGTCGCATGTAGTCATAACGATTGGGGTCATTACAACTCGAACTAGAAGAAGTGTGAGGAGGATCATATTTACCTTTTGGAGCATAGAATTTCTTCCTAGTATTTATGATCATAACATCCTCTGGCTCTACAAAATCTAGTACAGCAATAGTAGTTTCAGGTCTTTTACCAAATTTTTTATCTTTGGCACTCTTCTTTACCTCAGACATACTTTCCTCATGGTGTTCCTCGCAAAAGTTACACAAATTACGAGGCATGATGGATTTAGGTTGAAATCTATTTTCATTAAGATTATTAAAAGGTGGTGAAGAAGAAGATGAGGCCCCAGGGGTAAGAGAGGGTACATTTCATTTCCGCTCATACACAATCATTCAATTATTCATGTCCTTTACAAGTTGTAAGAGGGAGGACAGATATGTTTGTTTAACTCAATATCCTTTAGGAAGACATGTTATTTCAAGTTGTTCTTCGTAATCTAAACAAGTATGTAAAGAGGAACCAAGGTTATCAATGGCCTTTTCCTCAATCCTATGACTGTAGGGTGAAGTAAAGCATTATAATAATGCATGAAAGCGGCTTGTTTCTGGGGGTGAATGAGTTCAGAAATTTGGTTATATAATTTGGTGAAACACAAGTTGAAATATTTGATAGTTTCACCGTCCTTATAAGTAATGCTATTTTACTCATGTAACTGCTCAACTAGGATTTTGGACTTCCCATAGGTAGACTTGAACCAATAGACTAACTCCTCCCAAGTGGAAATAATCTTAGGAGGAAGGTCAACGAAATCAGCCACAACCTTCCCTTCAAGGGAATTAACAAATAAGTGCATACAAGTGTCATTGTCATTGGCTCCTATGTTGTGATAGGCATTAGAAGATTCCACCAAATGTTCATTCGTAGTGACCATGTTATTCCCTGAAAACCTAGGGAGATGTTATTTGAATTTAGGAAGTGGATGAGTAGCAGGTGCTAGGTTAAAAAGGGAAGAAACATGCCACAGATTAGTTGTAGCATCTTCTTCAAACTGAAAAATCCCATACTTTTTAATGACTTTGGCGGGATTTGTAGTAGATTGGACAGGAACTTGATGACTATACAAGCTACCAATCACTAATGATGTTGAAGTTTGAGATGAAGAAGCACCTCCAGTTCCACCAGAGCCACCACTAGATTCCATTTTGTGAACGATAGGTAAGGGAGAGAAAGATGAACTGGCTGAATCAGATAAATTTATCCTTAGAGTACTTTGTTGGAATGAAAAAACAATGGTTCTTCTTCCTACTTCAACAATAGGATTGATATCAGGTGATAAACCTCTTCTTCACCTAGAGGTGTGAGGTTTTAAATACATGAAAATAATATCAAAGTTGTAGGAAAAACAACTATGGATGATTCCTAGGTTGTCTTTGCCTAGCTTCCCAACGTTCTTGGACACTTATTTCCTGTTCAATCATTGCCCATGAGCATTCAAGATCAACATGGGTACTAGCGGTCTCTAATATGGTATTAAGCAAGTTCAAAGCAATCTTGGTCTGATCTTTAAGACCGGGCTCAATATTGGGTTGTCTTGCAATAGGTAAAGTCATGAATAAAAAAAAGGTCAAAGAATCAACATCAGAAACATAAATATATTCAACGATGGTCAAGAATACAATCAACCAGATATATATGGAAGATCTCCCTAGTATGGTTTCCAAATAAATGTTGAGGAAAATATATGAATTTATATTACTCAAGCATTTTCGAATCTTGCTTGGCTAAGGCAAGATAGCCGGGAATATTACCCTATGTTTATAGTCTCAAAAGGTCTTTCCCAATCCACAAGTATTAATCCCAAAGGCTTAGGCTGATTTTTTTAAATAAAAGACTGTTGCAAAATATAACATTTTTATATAATTATCTGAATGTAAGAGATTGCAAAAAGTAAATGTGGATATCAAAAGGAAAAATACTAAGTCACATATTAACACAGATGAGACAGAATAGCAATCGCTTTATTTCATTCCAAGAAATGAAAATAATCGTTCTCTTTACAAAAATCCTTGTGGGGGCATGGACCAAGGTCAAACTTAGATATCCCCGATGAAAACCATACAAAAGGACTCTGAAAATAAGTAAAAACTTAACTTTAAAATATGGATCAGCTTGCCATGAACTGCTGCCCACTTGAATCTGCACTATATCCTTTATCAGTCATGAAACTTAACTCATAAACAGACAAGTCTATGCAGACTATCAAATATAGATCAACACCTCTGAAACAAGCATCTGAATGGTATGGTTCATCTTTGAACCTTGATGTCTACAATAGGACCTTGCTGTCATAAAATATAATTAGGCTTTTAATGAATTGAAGAATGAATGAAAACTGAACTATCTCAATAAAACTCAAGAGCAAACCTTAGTATGATTTCTCCTTCTATTATCCCCTTGTTATTCCTTCTCATTTGGATTTTATGCATTCCAAATTAGTTGAAGTAGTTCAACTACCTCATTTAGTTAATTTAACTAAAACTCAACTAATCTTTAGTTTAGGGGAATAATAATAATTAAAGGTCTTTTTTATTAAATAATAACTAGTAGGTAGGACCCCATGTGACTCCCTTTTATTCCTTAACAAAAATAAACATAATTAGACAATCAAACAAACGCTTGCCTCCTTGTGGCTCCCATAATCATTTCCCACAATTTGAAATTCAAATATCATAGATATTTCAAATTATATCCAAACATGTAAATATTCACAATATCCAAAAATAGGTTATTTTCCAAAACTTTCAATAGTCCATTGTCCTTAATAAATCAGTAATAACACATAATCAAAATCCATATATTCTACTTTGAGAGACAATTTTTCCTTTGTTGTTGCTATCCCCTTTTGAGTTCCTTGAATTACCCTTAGGTTTGGTAGAACCTTGAGGCTTGATCTCACTATTGACATGTGAACACTCATCCCTCAAGTGGAAACAAGAAGACACTGACTTGGTTGAGTCACTTGAAGAGGAGGAGGGAGCAGCAACAAATTTTCCTTTGTCATGCATATGGTGGGCCTCGGTTTTGATTCTTTTTCTTGCGTGGGAGGACTGTACGGGTGAGTGTGCAGGGGAAATATGAACATTTGGGTTAGCAGGTGGAGGAGGAGGGGGTAATGAAAAAATTTTCCAACCACGATGGTGGGAGATTGTTGGGTGAAAAATCTCCTTCCATCCATCATTCTCAAGAACTTCAGGTTGAAAAGATACATGAGGACACACAAGGATAGTAGGAACATGTTGGGGTTGGAAGGGAGGCATCTCAGGTATAGGCTGGACTATCCCTTGTCCAATCCAATTGAAAAATCCAACTTGAAAGAGTTGGTTTAACTCTTGAGGATCGACATAGAAATGTATTGAGAATATGGTCCTTCTAGGCCCTCTGTTCCAGTTTCCTCTACCCCTATTTTTTCAACCATGAATTACTCTGTTGAAGAAGCTCATCCTGTATGCAACAACTATTAGAAACTAGCTCTTAACAGACCATACATGACATTCTCTTAATATGAAACAGAGTTTGGCTCGACAATCAACATCAGACCCATGAAATCTAATCCATAAAATGTATTTAATAATTGTCAAATGAGTAGAGGGTGAAAAAGGGTTCATAGGATATCTGGGGGGATTATATTGAGCAAAAAAGTGATATCATGACAGGGAGTAAGAACACGATTATTTCTCGAAAATTCATTAAACAATTGACTGTGCAACAATACCAAAACATATCAGTTGTCGTCTATCTATGTGTCATTTTTTTATCGCTATCATACAGATTTTTAATTTAATTTTAGTGGACAGGGCATGCAAAATGAATTGGGGATCATGAGGGGATTTATAATGAGCGAAAAGTGATAAAATGAGAGGGAATTAATGGATATTGTTCATAAAATAAATTAAATCAATCAACTATCATAACTCTATTTTAAATTCAATCCAAAAAGCATCCACTTCCAAGACCAAAACATTCATTGTTCCTCAATTGCATAAAAATTGCTTCTTGTCTCAATAAAACAATTTAATTTCCCAAACGTATTCCATTTATCCCAATTTGTGCATTTATATAATGACTATGAAAATATTTTAAATTCCATAGTACTGCATGTGGTAACGCTAATCTCTTTTTTTTTAAATAAACAAAATTAGCACAGCGATCCTTGTTATGTTTGTCCAAGATTCATCCTTGGAAATCAAACAATAATACACCCAGGATAAACAATCAATATACATTGTCCCCTAACAAAAATTAGGCCCGATTTAAACACACACAAGGTCCTTTTAAATATGGACATAACCAAAGAATGTTTGTTAAGTCTATCATACACAAAAGTCTTTGACAATATAATTTACATAGTCTTGAATCGAAAACAATAGTCAAACAAACAAATGTAACCCTGAGCTTGATCTTTGTGTGCATTAATATATACAGACTTCCTTTTAAAAGGAATGACCCATAGAACCATATGATGTATGAAGAGAACAAAACAATATTGCCACACGCGTATCTCTTTTAAACTTTGACAGAATCATGATCGTGCTTGGTGAAATAATTACTCATACAGGTTCCTTCTTAACTTAAATGAAATCACGATCATGCTAGGATTAAACACAGTAATAAATACCATAATCGACTAGAAGGGAAGCTCTCGGGCAATAGGTAACTATACTTTTCTTTTCTGTTCAAATGAAATCATCACAAAGAGGACACACATAGATTCGGCCAAGAGATGGCTTTTGAATCAAGGGAACTTGTTCCTTTAAAATTTTCACAATCATTAAACCCAAAATCTTAACAAACCCCAGGAGGTTCCCGAGGAAGGTATAAGAAATTTATAGTCCAATTCAGGTGTTATAACCCTAAATTGCTCCATACATGCATACCTGGCATTTGACCCTCTTACTTGATATTTTTGTCAAGCCATCACTGAGTAGCTATTCTTAAACTCATTTTTTGAATATGTACGCACCCTGTACCACTACGGCCCACATACATATGCTCGTTGCACCACTACAACCTGTGTATGTACGTTAGTTGCACCATTACAGCCTGCGTATACTTGCAAAAGTTGCAAGGAATTCGTTGAGATTACAGGTTATTGGGTAGTTTCCCAATCGATCCACCGCCTATAGCCTATCGCCCAACCGAATTACCATCCTTTTGTCATATAAAAGGAGGTGTTGGGGTATCATTCCTAAGACAAGAATAAGAATAGTGAAACTCTGCCCATTTCACATCCCCTCCTTGCCCTAAGCATTTGTAGCCTTGTTGTGAGAATTGCATCATAATTCCCCATTTTTCCCTTTTTCCTCCATTGTAGGCCGATTCCATGTCCCAAGAAGAAGGTTGAGAGGAGAAAGATATGCATAGGTGCACTTGGAGCTTGGTGAAGAGAATCCCAGACCAGGTTTGTGGAGCATTCGTCGACCTTGTTGTAAGTAATCATTGTGATATCAATAAAAGAAATACTTTTCCTGTCCCGAAATATGATGTGTCAAATGTTTGCATTTGATTTATTCTTTATTGTAACATCTAACCCATGATTTATATATGAAATGCATGCTTGTAGTTTTATGTTTATATGTTTGTGAATGCAGGCCAGCCTTGGGAGGAGGTTTGCAGTCAGTAGATCTATCAAGTGTGAGAGGATCGACACTAAACGCGGAGTAAAAGGTACAGTTACCTGGTCTTTCTCACTTTGTCTTTCATGCATGAGTCTGGTATATGTTTGGGGTAGTTAGAATAGTAGGAGAATTTTTCACAGTCATTGATCTGCCTACATTGTAAACCCCGGTGTAGCCATAGGGGGGTTTTTCACACTAGCAGAACTGGCAACCATACTGGAGAATCCTTTAGGGTTTTAGGGGATTTTTTGGGTGTTTGATTGGTGTTATACCTTTTGAGTTTATTTTTGAGTCTGTTGAGTCTTTAAGGGATTATGGTTACCTATTGGTACCATACCATCTCTCCCTACCCTATTAGTTTGTCTGTTTTAATTTTTTTTTCAAGAAGTACAGAGGTGTATGCGCCCTGTTGTGGGTCAGCATGCATACATACGCACCCTGCTTTATAGATAGCATGCATACATACGCATGCTTCTTAAGCATCAGTAGCGTACCTGTGTCAAGAAACGTTTTGTAAGAAAAGGTAGTCAACCTCTTCCCTAATTGAGGTTTTTACTTCTTAGGGTTTCTTGACTGGAGTCCAGTGTCTCTGTTTTTATAGTCAAAGCTTGGGTTAGATGTCATTTTTCTTATATTTTTAAAGATTTCTTGTGTTTACTTCAAAAGGATTTTAGGAAAGTCTTTGAGTTTTTGATCAGCCTGTTTGGTGTCTTTAGTGACTCACTATGATCTGTAATGGGCCAGAGGTCATTTTCAGTCTTGTCTTGTTTTTCGCTTTTTCCCCTTTCACTTGCTTTAAAGAAAAAAAAAAATTTCTTTCAAGTTTCTTGTTTGAAGCATTTACCAAAAAAAAATAAAAAAAATAGCATAGTGTTTTGTTTTCTTCTCATCTTGAAAACATTTCAAAAGAAAAATACGAAAGATTATCCTTCTTTTCTGTTGTTCTTATAAGTTTCATTTTTTGCAAGAGTCTTAATAACATCAGTTGCACTACTGCCCACTTTTTGAGTAAATCAAGCCTTAAAAAGAATGCTAAATCTAAAATTAACTAGACTTTTTATGTTTGTAGGGTCAACCAGCTAGTTTAGGGTTAGGGCCTTGAATTAGGTTGGAGAGGAAACTCTTCAAGGCCGCTAAAAAAACATTGGAGTCAGAGTTAGGGAGTGTAAAAGTCTAGTAAATGTGAAATTTATCTAGGACCCCTCTTTGACACAGGGGCTAAACACGAGGTCGTGTAAGGAAAGGTAGCGGAGATAACCCCTCCAAATTCGGATCAAGCATAGTGGGGAACACATATTGAGGACTTGTCGTGGGATGTTGTCATTTGAATTTTCCTACAGAGATTCATGGACCTCGAATCCATTTGATATCCTCAGTTATCTTCTGGACCACTTTATTTCGATACCCTCAGTAGGTTTTGGACTTGTTTTCCTGCTCATTGCGGTCCACCCAATTGTCGATTGTACCCGCCTGGTGTCTATTTGCGAGTTGGAAACTTAGTTGCCTTTATTCTAGGAACTTACATAGGTGACTACGGGGGTATACCGCGGTACCTAGGGTAGACGTCAGGTCACACTTTGTAGAGTATACCTAGAGGGTTCTTCTGTGTTCGAGTTGCACTAGCACCAGTAAGTTGCTCTAGTGTTGGTTGATGTAACTGTTCTTCCTACTAGATAGTGGTCTGCTTGATTTTCCTTTAGTAACTTTTAGTGTGTTCTCTGTGCTCCCTAGTTTTCCATAGTGAGTTAGTCAGACATCGCTTTGGGTATTTGACCTAGGGTGGTAGACCGCCAACTCCGTCGGTCGTGAGGAATTTTTGGTCTTCCGCTTAGAAATGTGGAGCCGCCTCTTTATAGGCATTGTTTTGATAACACTGGTTTTCCATAGGTAGCGTGTGAGACTTTTACGGACTTGACCGATCCTGCAAGGGGAGAACCTGTGCATAATATATTCATGGTTAAATTTACTAATGATACTACCCAAGGAACCCCTTCGCAAGGGGATTCTTGTGATTTTCCTTTCGTCATAAATGTTGGTGTCCCTTTGATGGCCACTTTGTACATTCTTGGGTTAAATGTGGGACTACCAGTTTGGTTGGGTACCAATCCAAATGTCTCGAATTCTCTTGACGCTTCTCAGTTAAGCATCTTATGTCATGGGAATCATGTTGATGTTCCTTCGTCAACAAATTCTTCTCCTCCTCCTTCTTCGATCTCTAGTGAAAGTATAGTTACTAGTAACCGAAATTCTAAATGAGAAAGAAAGAGGAAGAATAGGAAGAAGAAATCACCAACCTCTATGAGTCATGTTGAAGATATGTTGACAACCTCTGCAAGTCACGTTGAAGACCACCACCCAGACTTTGCAAGTCATGTTGGGGGAAAAAGTCTAGTCACTGCTAGTTATACTGGCTATAGGTTTGTAGCCTCTACAAATCATGTTATCGACCAATCACCAACCTCTGCAAGTCATGTTAGTGATATGTCAACAGCCTTTTCTAGTCATGTTGGGGATAAGCAACCAGCCATTGCTAGTCATGTTGGGGATAAGCAACCAGCCATTGCTAGTCATGTTGGGGGCATTGATTATGTTGAGAAACCTATATAGATAGGACGTAAGCCTAAGTTCCCTTGTAAGATTTGCAAGGGAGATCACCTTACTCATATGCACCCTAGCATCCTAGAGGTACAAAGATTGTGGTCCATGTCTGTAAGATATTATGATTCTGAGTCTTCTAAGGTTTCCTCACATTCTATTCAGTATTTGGTTGATGAAGTGGTCATGTTGATGTAGTCTTCGACTACTCCCACTCCTCTTTTGAGGGGTGAGGTTCCTTTAGACCATGTAGTCTTGTAGCCTATTAAGCCATTGGTTGAGAAAGTGGTCACGTTGATGCATTCTTTGGTTGATCGCACTCTTCTCTTGGAGAGTGTCGAGTCTACCAAAGTGGTCACACTGATGCAGTCTTCAGCTGATCCCACTCTTCTCTTGGAGAGTGTCGATTCTACCAAAGTGGTCATGCCAATGCAGTGTTTGACTGATCCCACTCTTCTCTTGGAGAGTGAGTCTACCAAAGTGGTCGCGTCGATGCAATCTTCGGCTGATCCCACTCTTCTCTTGGGGACAGATGTGTCTATCGACTATGTTTTTAGCATTTCCAGTTTAGTACTTTCATATCAAGGGGGAATTCTGCTCGCTTCGAGCACACCCCTTCCAAGCCATAGGATGGTTTCCTTTGATTGGAATGACCTTGTTGAGCCTCGTCTTCCTTCTTCCACACCCTTTCAAATAAGGTTTGAATTTAATTCAAAAAATAGTTATCAATGTATTATGGATGTAGGAGCCTATGCAAGTATTTTATCCTTCTCGGTTTAGAAAGTATTGGGATCTCCCGAGTTTGTGTCTTCTTTGCATGAGTTGTTTTCTTTTGAAAAATGTCCAAGTGAATATTTGGGGGTTCTTCCTTAGTTTCCTATCTCGTTAGGTGGGAAGACTGTCATTGTTGATGTTATAGTGGTGCAAGGCCCGTTAGATTTCAATATGCTTCTCGGGCATGATTATGTATATGATATGAACGTTGTGGTGTCTACTCTCTTCTGGGTGATGCATTTCACTCACAATGGAAGCATTGTCACTATCGACCAGTTGGCATCTGATAATCACTATCCTAATTCGATGTTAGTTTAGGATTCCCCTTTATATGTTCCTAGTGTTCATGTATATTCTACCTCACCATGGGTTAATTATGTGGTTGTTGGCCCTTGACCAAGTTTAAGAGTACTTGGTCATACTTGACCACTTTGGGACTATGACAGCTTGCCAAGGAAGGAGCTCAATTCAAAGTAGAAAATAAGGAAGAAAGACCTATTTTGGGGTCCATTTTAGGGTTTTGGTTTGATGTAATAGGAAAGGGATGTCGGACCGTGGGTTTACCCATGTTTAGGCCCATTTTGTAATCTATAAATAGGCAATGTAGATAGTAAGATGGGAGGAGATAGTAATGTAGTACATCTATGTGATGTATGAATGAAATCTTAGTGCTAGTAATTGGATCTGTGTGATCGGATGTATCTTAGAGTTCTCTGTGCATGAGATCAGAGAGCTAAGTGCAGGTTGTTATAGTTTGAAGAGAAAGGAAGAAGGATCTAGCAAGTTGCGCAGATTTTCTGTCCTGTGCAAAGTAAGGGTCATTAGAGCTCTGTGTTGTAACTTCTTGACCATGATAATATAAAGAAGGCTTTGTGGATGTAGCCTCAGGGTGGGGGTGAACCATGGTAAATGTGTGTATAGTGCTTTATGCTTCACTCTTATGTATTTATCTCTTTCTTGGCTAAGTGCTTGATGTGATTAAGTAGATCTAGTTATGCTTTGTGTTATTGATGAATGAATGAACATTAGATCTGATATATGAGATGCTTAGTGCTTGTTCTGTTGAATCTAACCTATATTTATGTGGATAAGTACTGAATCATTTTTAGTATAAGTATTCACTGTGATTCTCTGTGCCTTCTACGAAGTATATTAATGAATGTATGCTAAGGAATAACTACTGCTAAGTGCGTTGTAAGAAAGATAATCATAGATCTGTGTCCCAGCTAAGGTTGTAGACACCTAAGTCTTTCAACCACCCCTGCCTCTACCTTGGGTGAGACTTCATGTGCTTCGCAGGTGTTGCTGAAAGGGACAGTAGTTAGGGCTTTGTTGGCGCACTCCTGAACCCTGGGTCTACCCCTGTGCCAACAAATGGTTCCATTGCCAGGACCTGGAACTGTGATTGCTGGGAACTGAAGAAGAAGAAGCTTTGCGTGAAATAAGCTCTGTGCGTAGATCTAGTTCTCTAGTGTGCAGTGTTCTGTTTGACCTGAGAATATTTGTGCCAAGAAAAGAGGTCAGATCTGAAGAAAGAGAGGTCAGATCTGAAGAAAAGAAGTCATATCTGTGAAGAAAAAGGTAAGATTTGTAAGCTCTATGCCTTCATAAAGGTAAGAATAGTTAAAAGTCTTATATCTGGAAGCTTTGTGCTCTGTAGAAGTAAGATAAGTGAAATTGTTTTTGTTTCTAAAGCATGGATCTAGGTATGTTTGATAGATTATGTCCTAGCTTCAAAACTAGGGCATTAATAGATGAAATAAAGTTTGATATGAATAGATCTGATAAATATAGTGATAGATATGTTATACCTATGCATCGAAATAATGTTTGTACTAACAAGTGGATGCAGGATCCTAGAAAAAAAAATTGCAGGTTAGCCACCATGATCATGGTGCACAGTACAGAAGGAGTTGGGGAACATCTAAATGGACGAGAAGAGTAACCCTTTGTTATACTTGGAGATGACCAGAACATCTTACTAAAGAATTCCCTAGGAAAAGACCTAGTTGCCTCTGTTGTAAGGCTATGGACCATGAAGTATTGGATTTCCCTAGAATGATTGCTACACTTGAGAAGTTGAATATGGAACAAGCAAACCCTGAGGGAGATCAAGAGACCAAGATTGTAGCAGAAACCTAGAAAGAATCAGAAAAGATATTGCTACAGATGAAAGATACCTTGAATGACCACCGACATGTTAGGCTATCAGAGATCTTCAAAGAAAAGGAGAAAATCAAAGAAAGAATAGGGGACTTTGACATTGACTGTACTCTTGATGAAGAAGCGCAAGTGAACATTGTGCTAGAAAGAACTTGGGAAGATATAGGGAAGCCTGCCATGATCCCTTCCCTAGGAGGAACAAGTTTCTTCAGAGGAAAGCTAGTAAACCTATGTTGAAGTCTCGGCCAGATACCTATGACTATCAATGGAAATTCAACAGAGGAAGACTTTGAGATCATTAAATTTGTTGAAGAAAGCACCCAGTTTATCATGCTCATAGGAAAACCCTGGATTGATAGAGAACGGGCCAAACAAAGAGAAGAAGAGAAAGTTTTGGAACAGAAGAAGCATGAGTTAAAAGACTTTATGACCAAAAGGATCACGCACTTTATTGAAGAAGAGAAGAGTAGATTGAAGATATTTAATATTAGTACCTCCGATGTCGAAGCTAAGAGAAGACTTGAGGATCCACAGAAGATCGAGTTACCTATTTTTGATGCAGAAGAAGTATCATCAAGGAACCCTAAGAAAGATTTTTCATAGCATGAAGTAACTTAGACCATAGAAGATAAACATCAAAATGGTAAAAGAATTACTAATACGAAACTCACTAGGAAGAAGGCTAGGAAGTTAAGAAAGATGGGAAGAAAGCTAGGAAGTTAAGAAAGAAAAGGGCTAATACTGTAAGGTTACAAGAGGTTCTAGAGGACACTTCGCAACAAGAAGAATTGCAGAATTGGAGCTTCACCGAGATATCAGAACAATGACATAGAATACTTCCCCATGATGAAGAAATATAGCCGTTGGAACCGATATACCCGTTCGACCATCGCTCCGAATGGATCGAAAATCAGTTATGAGTTACCACTAGACCTTTGGATAGAACGGAGTTAATGAAGGCCCCATGTCCATTGCAAGAAAACCATTGCTGAGATTGCCTACTTAACCTGTCGTGCCATGCACCGAGAATACTTTTTGCTAACTGAGAATCTAAGCACGAACCCTGAGATTTACTTACCCTGAGATCATTGCCTTACTATTCAATGTTGTCTCTGAATTCCTTTTGCACCCGAGTCAGTTGACCCAAATTTTTATGTTGAATGAGCTCAATACTACTGACAAAATTGTTGAAGAAGTTCTAATTGATTTAATGGCTGAGAGAGTCATGTCATAACATGGAATGTATATAGGTATATAGGCATCGTCCTTAGGCGTACTGCTAGCTTCCCCCTCCACTACTCGAGCAAGACCATCCCGACCACCTTCGAAAAGATGATCTAAGTTAGGAAATGACTTCACCACTATGAATATGATCCCAAGCATATTTCCTAAATATATCCCACCACTAAGCGGACCAGTGAATCAAGACTATGTACCCAGATACTTCGACTATGTTGTAGTCACTGCGTACCTCTCGAAAGGGGTGCGCTCAATTCATGCTAACTAGGAGAAGCTCACCATGCTGAAATTCAGTGATTTTAACCTTGGAGATCGCAAGGTATACAGTATGCTAACCCCGCACAAGTATTTGACTATTACAAAAGGAAAGAACCCTAAGATTGTACCACAACAATGGACCCATAACCTTGCGCAGTCAACCCTCCTCAACGTAATGAAGATTCCACATTTTGGGAGGCATCAGGAAGTAAATGCATGTGTTCGATTGTTGTTGTCCTGCTACCACGGAGGATACCTATGGTTGGACCGACGCATCACCGTGGATCCGATTCTAATCAATCGTATCACTGGGCTAATCATGCAAGGCCCTGACCTGCAGGACTTTTGCCCTAGAAAGACTGCATATTGTGCTCTCGCTCAATGAATAAAAGACACATATGGTGATCTGGAGAAAGGAACATGAGGTTACAAGGTAGCCTCCATTGAGAATGCAGCATTACGCTTTGGTTGCCAGCTAATCGCAGGCAAGTTAGTGTGAAAAAATAGACCTACATAGGTGACCAGATTTGTAGTTGACCTCGCAGGGAAGTGCGCGGAGGGACTACAAATGAACTAGGTGAAATACCTTATAAATCAGCTATATATTGACTATAGACAAGTGTAGGACCAAGGGTATGAGTTCCACTTTAGCTAGTTGCTCATACTCATCGCCCTCATTGTGTGGGAACTGCCCGAGGGAGCCATGTTTCTGGAGATTGAACCCTTCAAACCCCTGGTCGCAAAGTTCTATATGTTGTGGTACTCCAGCAACATGAGCAAACAGTGGTAGTCTAATTTCATATTCCATGCATACTACACTCAGTGGAGGAATCCCATTCAGTCTACACCACGCATTACACCCAACACTCTTCATAGGTTTCAACCTTTGATGAAATTTAGTGTAGATCATCACTTCACCTACATCACAGCGTGCGCATATGAGCACAAACAACAACTCCAGTCATATTACAAGCTCAAAGAAGATGACTTGGAGGAGATTACCAAGGAATGGTTAGTAGACCTCCTTGTTGCAGCAAACCTCACAGAGATGTTCGATGTAGATAGCCCTGAAGCTATGTTGGATACACCAGGACTGCATAAGACTAAGAAGGAGGTGGAATTTCAAGATATCCACAGCACATCCACGAAGACTACTTCTCTCTCACCTGCAAAGGGAGGTGAAGATGAAGAACTAGGGGGCACGGAAGTTGAATAGAGTAAAGGTGAGGTTACCCTGCCTAGGGATGAGGTATATCCCCCCAAGAAAAGGAAGATTACCCCACCGAGACCCTCATCCAGAAAGAAAACTAAGGACACCCGGACCATGCTTAAGACTATGCTTACCCCGGATGATTTTGACTTCTTAATTGTCGTGTTGAATGATGTTTCATTAGATCTAGCGGAAAAGAAAGAAGCAAAGCAGGAGGAACTATTCCGCTATATCACGGGTGAATTCAAAGAAGTGCAGCAGGCAGTTTCTACAATGATGTTAACAATTGAAATATCAGGAACATGCGATGAGCCCACACATTTATGCCAGATCGCCAAGAAATTCAAAGCTCTCCTTCAACGAGCTTAATAAGACATAGTGAAATCCACCCAGGCTTTGGAGCAAGCACAGAGCACACATGAAGAGAAATGGAGAAAGGAAAAACAGGAGCAGCTTGACTTACAAGACAAATGGGAGGAGGAAAAAGCCCAGTTACAGTAGAGCAAGGACCAGTTGCTAGCAGAGAAACTTGAAACACAAGAAAGAGTTCATAAGGCACTGTGCTCTATGACGATCATAGAAGTGAATATGGAAGATCGTCTTCCATAGTAGGTGACCCAAATGGAAGCAGTAATCCAGCAACTTCAACAACACATCATGGATCTAGAGCTCTGCACCATGCCTAAGACACCCCAAGAGATAAGAGATCTAAGAGAGGCCATTGCTCGAAGTGCAGTCGATCGATTAAAAAATTTGGCTTCAAAATGTAGGCAGCTAAGCACCAGAAGCACCCAAACCTATGAAACCCTCACAGATAATCCAGAATTGCAGACATTGGAGGCACAACTCCACAAAGAAAATAAGCATGCAGATGTTCTACAAGCGCAACTAAATTCCGTGACCCCAGTAGAAAGAATGAAGAGGTTTGCAGAGCAACGCACAGCCCAACAATGAGTACACACGCTACAAAGTAAAGTAATGGACGTCTCTTAATGACTATAGCCACTCCAAGAGAAGGCATGTCAACTTTTCACCGAACTTGAAAGTCAGGGAGCTGAACTCAAACAGGGTGTCATCATTGTAGAACAACACCTGAAAGGACTGCTCAATGACACAATAATCTAGGAATTTACTGAACAAGAGGTTGTCGCACTACAGCAGGTCGAAGCTGCTCGAGCCAAGCTCGAGGCATTCGAAGTGGAATTGGTCAAACCTAAGTGACTCGGGATGAGTCACAAGTGCATGTTGGGGGCCTGTTGACCCTTGACCAAGTTTAAGAGTACTTGGTCACACTTGACCACTTTTGGGACTGCGACAGCTTTCCAAGGAAGGAGCGCAATGTGAAGCAAAAAATAAGGAAGAAAGACCTATTTTGGGGTCCATTTTAGGGTTTTGGGTTGATGTAATGGGAAAGGGATGTCAGCCTGTGGTTTTACCCATGTTTAGGCCCATTTTGTAATATATAAATAGCCAATGTAGATGTAAGATAGGAGGAGATAGTAATGTAGTACATCTATGTGATGTATGAATGAAATCTTAGTGATAGTAATTGGATCTGTGTGATCGAATGTATCTTAGAGTGCTCTGTGCATGAGATCATAGAGCTAAGTGCAAGTTGTTATAGTTAGAATAGCAAGGAAGAAGGATCTAGCGAGATGCGCAGATCTTCTATCCTATGCAAAGTAAGGGTCATTAGAGCTTTGTGTTGTAACTACTTGACTGTGATAATATAAAGAAGGCTTTGTGGACGTAGCCCTAGGGTGGGGGTGAACCACGATAACTGTGTGTATATTGCTTTGTGCTTCGCTCTTATGTATTTATCTCTTTCTTGGCTAAGTGCTTGATGTGATTAAGTAGATCTAGTTATGATCTGTGTTGTTGATGAATGAATGAACATTAGATCTGATATATGAGATGCTTAGTGCTTGATCTGTTGAATCTAACCTATATTTATGTGGATAAGTACTAAATCATTCTTAGTATAAGTATTCATTGTGATTCTTTGTGCCTTCTGCAAAGTATATTAATGAATGTATGTTAAGGAATAACTACTGCTAAGTGTGTTGTAAGAAAGATAATCATAGATCTATATCCCAGCTAAGGTTCTAGACACCTAAGTCTTGCAACCACCCCTACCTCTACCTCGAGTGAGACTTCATCATCTTCATAGGTATTGCCAAAAGGGTCAGTAGTTAGGGCTTTGTTGGTGCACTCTTGAGTGTTGAACCCTGGGTCTGCCCCTGTGCCAACAGTGGCGTCTTATCCTCAGTGTTCAATTGCTTCCGAGAAGGAACCTGTGCAATCATGTTTTCCTTCTCGAGACTTGGTCTCATCAATTGATCCATTGGTTTATCCAATGGGGGCATGGGAGCCCTTACTTCCCCCTCTTGGTCCAAGTGATCTTGAGTCTCCTTCTATTTCTGATCTCATTGTTTGTAGATCCTCAAGCCCTCATGATTGTGATTTTTTGTTGATAGACTATGCCAGTCCTGGCTAGAGCCTCCATTGTCATATGGAATATGGTCAATTTACTTCACCCTTTGGGACTGTCGACCGTATTTTGTGTGATTTCCCAGATTTTGAATTGCCTTCAGATGAGGCTATCCTTGAAGCCATGACTACGGTTTCTATATTGTGGGAGGACTTACACCGTGGTTTTTGTTTTCTTCCCTTTTGGGAGACTTTTCAAGTTGACTATCGAAGAGACTCTTGGTCTGAGCCTAGCAGTGGGATCTACTTGAACCAATTTCATACATGAGTCATAGCCCCCTCAAGTCTTCTTTAAGCCCTTTTCAGAATCTCTAAACATGAAAATATTGTCAAGCGATCTTGTTGTCCTTCACGCTCACCAAGCTCAAATTTGAAGGCACGTCTGTCCTGTAGTAGTTTACCCCTTTTTTGGTCCAGATGGTCAATTTTACAAACAAAGGTATACTCTAGGAACTTTGGTTCGCTAGAACAGTATTCTCAGGTATAAGTTTAACCCTTTTTCGGGCCTGATGAACTAAATTTACAAAAAAGGAACACCCACATAGTCCATAGTTAACCTCTTTTCATACTCTCTAAAATTGAAAATATCGTCGAGTGACCTTGTTCCTTCACACTCGTTAAATTGGTCCAGAAGAACATACCCTACGGAGTCCATAGTTAAGCTCTTTTCAGACTCCTTAAATTTGAAAAGATCATTGAGTGACCTTGTTCTTTCACACTCCTTAAATTGGTTTAGAAGAACATCTACTGGCATGAGTTTATTCCTTTTTCTGGCATGTATGTTAAGGAGGAAAAAGGTACACCTAAGGAGATTCGTCTCATCGAGATATTTCTCCTTAGTAAATTTTATACTTTTTTGGGCTAAGGAGACTAAATCTAGAAAAAGGTTGTGAGTCCATAGTTAAGCTCTTTTCAGACTCCTTAAAATTAAAAATATTGCCGAGTGATCTTGTCTATGTCAAACTCGTTAAAATGGTTCTGAATAGACGTCTTTTCGGTGCAAGTTTACCCCTTTTTCAAACCAACTAGACTATTTTCAAAAAAGGTACCCTAGTGGAGTCTTCTTTTACATTTTTTTTTACTCTCTAAACGTGAAAAAACTACTGAGCTTACCTTCTCTGGGCTCGTTAAAATTACATTGAAGGGGGTTTCATTGTGTCTTGCTAATCGCATTTTCATCTCTGCGTCTTTGGCCTAATGTTGGCTCCATGTTTCTCTCAACTAAACCTTTGAAGAATGCCTTATATGCAAGCCTTGTAGCACTTTTCCTCTGCAACCTGACACCCTGACCCATGGAGGAATTTTCCCCGAGTGTCCTTTTCCTGCACATGTCTCCTTGCTATGATAATTAGTTTGTTCCTTGCACTTGGAACTAGTATGCTTGCGACACTCGTTCCTCCTTTGTAATGTATCATTCTTTTATTCTTTTTCAATCTCTTTAAAAATATTGAAAAAGACAAAAAAATAAAAAAAATACCACAAAAAGAGGACAAGAAATATATATTCTTTTTTGGCAGCACAATGAGTCACCCTTGGACAAAGCACATCCTTCCATTTTTTCGTCAATATTTTGGATTTAATGTGACCTTAGGAAGTTGTTCTCACTTCATATTGTTGTGTCCTCCTCCATTTGATTATTCCTCCAAACACTTGGAGAGTTTGTGTCACATCTTGCATCGTGAACTTATGTCAATGTCATGTTGCCTGAGTCTAATCATATTTTGTTCTCTTGTCCAAGGGAAGATTTACCCAGCATGAGTCATCCTTTCTGTATTTTGTCTCTTGACCTCATGTCCAGCCATCCCCCCCAAAAAAATCCCAATCAAGTCCTTGTTCAAAATCAATGAGGTTCTCTACCTGATCATCGAGATCCTCTTGTTTGTTCTCGATGATTCGTCGAAGATCTTTGGGTAGTGAAGTCATACACTCACATTACACTCCTACTTGATTTTTGAAGATCTTGAATTTGTTTCTCGAACTTTGAAAGCCTCATCTCCAGCCATCAGGCATCATTTGCTTCGTGAATATGGATATTATGCATGTATATCTTTGATTTTGAGATGCATATCCGATGTGTATTTCTCATGGCTACACTTTATATAGTTATATGACATGGATCTTCATTTTATTTGATTGGAAGCCATGATTTATTTCATCCCAAGCATGGGTATGCCTGCCTAGGAGAGATAATTGTTATTTTTGCAGATGTCACCTCTCGAACTCTAGTCCCAGGCTCACTCTCTTTGTACATTGGTGAATATTTTGTAATGTATTTCGGCCATCAGATGCTCTTATGACCTCACACATTAGGGGGCATCTGTTATAGCCCTAAATTGCTCCATACATGCATACCTGGCATTTGGCCCTCTTACTTGCTATTTTTGCCAAGCCATCATTGAGTAGCTCTTCTTAAAAAATCTTTTTTTGAAGATGTATGTGCCCTGCACCACTATTTTCCACGTACATACGCTCGCTACACCACTACAGCCCGTGTACATATGCTATTTGCACCATTACAGCCCATGTATACTTGTAAAAGTTGTAAAAACTAAAAATTTGCAAGGAATTCATTGAGATTACAGGCTATTGTGTAGTTTCCCAACTGATCCACTACATATATCCCATCACCCAATCGAATAACCATCCTTTTGTCATATAAAAGGAGAAGTTGGGGTATCATTCCTAATCCAAGCACAAGAACAGTGAAACTTTGCATGTTTCACATCCCCTCGTTGCCCCAAGCATTTGCAGCCTTGTTGTGAGAATTGCATCAGAATTCCCCATTTTTCCCTTTTTCCTCCATTATAATCCCATTCCAAGTCCCAAGAAAAAGGTTGAGAGGAGAAATATACGTGGAAGTGCACTTGGAGCTTGGTGAAGAGGAGCCTGGACCGGTTCATGGATCAGTCATTGACCTTGTTGTAAGTAATCATTGTGATATCAATAAAAGAAATGCTTTTCCAGTCCTGAAATATGATGTGTCAAATGTTTGCATTTGATTTATTCTTTATTCTAACTTCTAACCCATGATTTATATATGAAATGCATGTTTTTAGTTTCATTTTTATCTGTTTGTAAATCCAGGCTAGCCTTGGGAGGAGGTTTGCAGTCAGCGAAGCTATCAAGCATGAGAGGATCGACACCGAACATGGGGTAAAAGGTACAGTTACTGATCTTTCTCACTTTGTCTTTAATGCACGAGTCTGGGATATGTTTGGGGTAGTTAGAAGAGTAGGAGACTTTTACACGGTCACTGATCTACCTACATTGTAAACTCTAATGTAGCGATAGGGGGGGTTTCCCGCTAGCATCGGTCTCTTTAGAAATTCAATTCAGAGAGGCAACGAAAGTCTGCTTGTCTTTCAAAAACATAGAGAGCTCATGTTATTTTATATCCTTTAGAATTTATCATCGAGAAAAAACCACAAGACACAACTTAATATTGAAAAAAACAGAGAGACATGCTTTTTAGAATCACCACATTCCTTCAACTTATAACCCCAAGATATTGATAGAACCATAATGGAATTTCCGAGTGGAGAATAAGGAAATTTGAGCTAAACAACCCAGGCACTCACAGATTCCTCTAAAAAAATTATTGTGGAGAGGAAGAGGGTTAACTTAACAATGAAGGGTACTCGAAAACATAGAGAGACGACGTATCTTTCCAACACCCAGGAGGTCGATAACTTTCGAAAACAATTGACAGTGAGGCCACACAACATAACATTTGTTATTTTAGCAAAGATGAGAGGGTGGGTGTGAAAACTCTTTGTGAAAAGAATGCTAGGACGCAACTCGTATCAACTGGATACATACACATACCTCTATTAAACATTCTGGGCCAACCAAGATTGGACTGTGGAAAGATTTTAGTGAAATGAAAATCAAGAAGGAGTCATCAAACAATATCTCAGGGCTTAGACAAGAGAACCACACCATTTTCGATTGTCGCATTGAAACTTGGATAAAGAATCATAACAATGACCTAGAGGAAAAAAGAGTTGACAACAATTGATACACGGAATGGTGGTTAAAACCCTTAACTATAAAACTTAGATCCCGTTGCACCATTGTTACCATTATTTCAGAGAGAACCATCATAAAAAACCAAGTTGACTGAGTAAATAACCAATGCACAAACTTTATAATCAATAGCACTCATTACTTCTCTTACAAATGCCAACATTTCATAGTAATCACAGGAGAACCCAGAACACAATATTGACACTTAGTCAAAAACTCAAGAAAACATAGAACCCATGCAATCCTGAGACACCATTTGATTCATAATACAAAGAGTCCATCATAGATGGAAAACTAAGATCCATACCTGTGAGAAAATCGCTTCAATGATGAATTGGTCGAGTTTTCCCCTTCCAATACTGAAGTCGCAGATCTTTCACAACCAACAAAGAAACAATGCAACTATGCTCAGGTGACGGGCTCAAGGGAGGTTTGGACTGATGTGCAGTAAATGCATGTCACTTCCTCACCTAGCCCTATTCAATTACATGTACGAGACAACCCATTAACATAATATCTACCATTAAAATCAAACCATATCCAATCTAAAATTCAATTCCATATATTTTGTATAGATTTGATACCATATCAATTTTATAGTGCACCACCCGAGACATATCATAAATATACATTAACCTTATTCCATAAATTCAATGATAATCACATATTAACGTTACCATATGTGCCTCCATATATACTCTTAAACAAAGCGCATAGTATAACATCTAGGTCCACCACTTGTATCAATTCATATATTCATTTAAAGTTTGTATGTAATCTTTTATCATGGCCTTAGGACTTATCCATAGTTCCTTTCTTTTTTGTTTTGATCAAGATCCCATTTTATTATAATTTGCATAAATCATATATGGATTAGTAACCAATGTTATAACATAACATAGCATAGCACCTGTAAACAATATGATTCTCATAACCATAGAAATACCCTATATCGCAAGTAAATATGAACAACATTTAGCAACAATGCATCAAACACCCATTTATCATATTGTTTGCACAAATTTGATCATACCATGGTCCTTCTCAGGTTACCAACAAAAGGTACCGTGTAGTCTAGAGCACTGGCACTTTCATCTCCTCCAAAGAGAAGAAGTCTCACCCAAAGCGATGCTGAGATAGAAAGATAGGGAAGGGTATGGAAAATACTATAGAGAATCCATAGATCATTCAGAACACATTCATGTTCTTGCACAAGAGGCAAAATCATATTTGAAACATCTAACCGCAAGAATTGAACCTACTTACATTATGAACAATGATTAAACAGAGAACCATCAAACAAAACTCATAAGCCATAAAGGAACAATGTAATGCATAAGTAAACATACAAAGACACATCATATTTGAAAATTTGGCTCTCCTTCATATTAGGTTCCAGATCTTTCCTTCATTACAGACTGAGAATTACATAGAAATGTTCAATACAAACTCTGGCTCTAGGTCTCAGCCACAAAGTTCTAATTTCCCAACTAGTAGGTCTTGTTCATTACAGACTCTACTCTTTTCGGCTTACAACAAGTAGCAACAACTAATCCCAATACCTTGGGTGACTCTGACAGACATGACCCAGCTCTAATTTAACCCAAATGATGGATTGAACGAACAACAACAACAACAACCCAACCTAACCAACCCTTTTTCAATTATATTCAGTCCTATATATAGTTGGGTTATGTCTTCCTGTTCGGCTTGCTCGCTTTCTTGTTTTGTTGCAGCTGTTTGTTGCTTAGCTGGTGTTGTGTTGGCTTCCGCAACTAGTTTTTTGTTACTCTTTCTTCTAGCCTCTGATGAAGTTTGTCGACTCATGCTTAATAAAAACTTGCACAATTCTTACCCAAAAACGAAGGGCTCAACAGGCTCCGACCACAATCCTTGACTTGTCCTCGAGTCAAGAACTTGGTTCCTTTACATTCTCAAGGAGAAATTGTTTCTTTCCCTTATCTGTATTTTCCTCTTCTTTGAGCTCTTTTGTTTGTTTCTTTTTTTCCTTTACCTCATCAAATGAAGGGCCCAATTCTGGAACCAACTCTAATGCTTTGTGCTTTACTCTGTGAAAGCTTTCAACTTTGTCCTGCCATTTTCAGGCAAGGAGTGATGCTTATGCCAGGAACTGTTGGGTCATCTCTTTGTTGTATTCCTTTGGCTTGGTTGCAACCAACGAGTTCCATTCAGAGTCGGTTTTTGCGTCGACCCGATGCATTTGCATATAGGTGGTTTGAATTACCGAGTGAAAATCATGAAGCTCTTTCTTGGCTACGGATTGTTCTTCATAGAGTGAATTTAGTTTGTTGTCGGCCTACTGGATTTGGTCGAACTTATATTGCTTCTCTATGGGGTCCATTGTGACCACAACTTCCTCTTTCATCACTTGGATCTTTGTTCACACTTCCTCCAGGACTTGATTCCATCAAGCAATGATGCCCATACAATCGCTGACTTCCTTGAAGATTCTGGTGCACTCTGTTGTCTCCTTATGTAGTGTCACTCAGGCATTGTTACCTTGCAGTATTATCCTCTGCATTTTTTCCTACAGTTGTTGAGGCTGTTTTTTTTCTTCTTACTAGACTTGTTGTAGCTTTGCTTGTATCTGCTCTGTGTGTGTAGCGAGTTGTGTCCATGCCTCTTGTAACAACTCGATCTATTTCTCTGGTTCGCTTATTTCATTGGCTTTGGGTAGGTCGGGAGCAACCTTTCGAATCTCTGGCTAGGATTCTGCAAGTTTTTCTCGGACTTTTTCTAGTTTGCATTGGACTAAGAGTCTATCATGTTTTTCCTCCATTCTACATGTTTTTGAAACTAACTATTCTTTCCTAGCGAGCTTGGTTGAGATCTCAGCATCTTGGAGCCATTTCTCTACTTTGTCCGTTGAGGCTCTGATTAGCCCTAATAATTGTGATGTTGGCCACTGTACCAGGTCTGTAGTTGAAGGAGATGCATTAGTGGGTGCTCTTTTCTATAGATCGAGTCTATTGGTCGTTGGGTGGTCCGAACGGGTTTCTACCTCTTCCTCCGTTGGTGGTGCTAGGGCAATCCTCAATCTTAGGTATGATGGTAAGAGCGTCAGAACCTTGGTTCTGGTTATGCAGCACTGCATCAATTTTGCACATTGTTGGGGGCTTTGGAGAACTTGTGCCATCTACGCTTGCATGGTGGTCGTATCTGGCTCCATTGTTGATTCTGGCTCATTTTGCCCAATTGGTATATTTCTATCTTCAGGTACTTTGGCATCTTGTTCTATGATTTATAGGGCACCCTCACCCTTGGGTGGTGAGGTGATTTTTTGGTTACGGTCAAGTTCTGGCTCTTCTCTGCTTCAGGAAGATTCTTCCTGTGCTAAAGAGTCAGGTTGTTGTTCCTAGGTGTTCAGATTCAAAACATCCTGTATTGTGCTCTGCCCTACGGTTTTGGGGTCGAGGTTGGGAATTTCTGAACTAGGCTTGGGGGATTCTCTGGTTGTCCATGGGTGTTGTCATTCCTTTGTCTCTAGGTGGTTGAGTTGCATCATCTCTAAGGTTGTGGTCTGGTGTTGAATGTAGGTGAGGAGGTTTGGTAATTGGAGTGGTGGTGGAGGGTGCTCAATAATGATTGTGGACGGAAGGGTTTCAGGGTTCATGTCATCTTGAATGTCAATGACAGTAGTGTATTTTGTCATGGAGTGGGTCCGGGGAGCAGCATATGCAAGGGGTTGTGGGTTCAGAGGTTTGTTCAGCGAGACCCCCATTCTAGGCTTCTTCACCATTGGTTCGGTGCCAAGCTTAGCACCCAAGATCTGGTTGACCTACTCACCTGACAACACAGCATCGTCCGGTAGTTGTCAGGGGAGCGGTATTTTCCTCTGCTACAACTACAGTGTTTCTTCTTCCTCCTCTGAGTTTGTTTGTGTCGAAGCGTCTAGTTTCTTTGGCTTGGGGCCTGAGCCCAATCCCTCTCCTATTTCCTTTTATTTTTTCTTGAGCAGTTCGGTAGGAAAAATGTAGTGCATTCCTGATTTACGCTAGCCTCATTTGACTCTTGGCCATGACATGAATTCTTTATCGAAGGCATCCTCATCCAAATAGAATGGTAGCATCCCTGTGTAGAAATGTTCCTTGCTAGCATGCCTCAACCAAACAAACATGTTTTGATGGTTCATGCTGAATGCAATATTCCTCATGTTATTATTGAGGATCTCCTATAGGATGTGCGGCCTCTGTGTTGTGTCTATCATAGCATTATACCATTTGGAAAATGTTGTGTTGTTGAGTGTTGTGTTCTCCAAGTCTGGTCTAGACTACCATGGCTCAAACATTTTCGCTAGGCACCCTTTATCTGGTATTGTCAGTTGTCTTCCCATAGGTGACTTCCATTTGAGAATTTTGAATTCCACAAGTAGGTATCCATAGGTACAGGTGCCTCCCTTCTCCTATGCCTCCTCGCAAGCTACTAGTAGTTCCTCCAACAAGAAACTACACCAATTGAACACTGCTCCATGTGTTCATAAGTCAGTGACTGATAGCACATATAAAGTGCATTCTCCCCTATAATAATACCACATAACCTTGTTGGCTATGAAGTAGCAGCCAGTCTGGGTTGTTTCGAGAAGTATTGGTTCAATGACCGTTGTGTGTCCTCCCCTCTTTGTGTTAAACTTCTCGTATAGGCTAAGCTCACCTTTCTTCTTCTCATGCTTGCCAGGACCCTGAAGTCCCTTCGACACATCCTCTCCTTTGGAGGATAGTCCAGTAATATGTTGGATATCTTTTGCATCGATTGGATACCACTTATCCAACCATAGACTTCTGTCGTGCACTCTTCTTATCAGAAATTTCATGCAATGCACAATTTCGCCGGTGGTGCCAAATACTGGTAAGTCTCTTAGGTTCATGATGGTGGAGTTAAATAGGTTGATGAAATTCTTTTTTGGTACAAATTGCATATCTCTGGTTCCATCCAGGGATAACTCCCAAAAGACATCTGGGTGCATCTATGGGAACAGGGTTGAATCCGTGAGGTCAAGGTCAAGTAGCTTAACGTGCTCTAACTTCCCTTTGAGGTCACCTATGATCTTGACCCGGGGGTCGTAGATCTCATTTGGTACTTCTTCTTTAGTCATGGTGCTCCAGCTTGCTATGGCTCTCGGCATTGGTGCTTCTATGAGAGTTAAAAACTAGGGCTATGTTTACAGTTTTGGCAATGGTCCTAACTGGTTTGCACGGTTGGGTTTGGAAATGGCTATGCCCATTTTAGAAACAATACCTTCTCGGATGAGTTCTGAGAGTCTTATGTATGGCTTAATAGGTAAGTTTTAGCAATAAATGCTCCTCATTATGACCATATAGACGCACCAGGGTGTGAGTTGTCTAATAGGATGGTTTGATCAAGGTAAATCCTATTGGGCGATCTTGGTATTTACTCATTTGAGTGGAATAGGGACGTGGATGAATTGAGACCTTTATGTTTTATGGGTGGGTGTCCTGATGAAAACTTCAATGGCATCTTGGCATAATGTCGCTTTATGACTTAACGGGTGACAGTCGAGGTACCGAAATGGCAATAAAGGGTGTGATTGGATTGTGTTTGCATGGCCTTTAACTCAAATTGGATTGGGATTCATGGTTCCTCTGACCACAAAGGTTGTGCCCGTCATCCTAATGGTTGTCATTAATGTACTTTCGCATGCTTCAGGTTCTGTACTACTGAGTCATCCGCTCTGTATGAATCAAAACTTAAACAAAACAAATGAACTATTTTTTTTGGCTCAACACTGTGCACATGGACATTATTGATGGAATTTGCAAAATTTCAGAAAGAAAATGAAACTCAAATATAGTTATTGTACAAGCTTCGTCGGACTGGAGCAATTTTCCTTCTTCTTAGTTTTGAGATAGGTAGGGCTTCAGGCAAGCACCATTCACCCATTCCGGTCATAGCACACCCTACAATTGTGTGAGTCGGACTACTCCTGATGGTCGGACCTCTGCAACTAGGAAGGGTCCCAACCAGTGCATACACAGTTTGCCAGGATGCTTTTGGTATCGGTTGTCATAGAGTAACACCTTGTCCCCTTATGTAAATACCTTGGTCTTGATGTGTCAATCGTGCCAATATTTTTTTCTTTCCTTTTCAACCGACTGATGGAAGGCTTCTAGAAATCTAGTTTCTTCAAGTTCTTGTAGCTTCGCAAGCCTCTATGTCGTTGATTCTTCATCTGTCATATGTGTGGCTTGTGCAATATACAGAATTGGAGTGATGAACTCTGTGGGCACCACTTCCTCTTTTCCATAAACAATATGGAATGGTGTGTATCTATGGAGTTTCTTTGTAGTTGTCCTGTAGGCCCACAGTACCGCTGGAACTCTATCATCCCAGTCCTCTCTGTTTGTTCAACAGAACTTTGTTAGTCCTTTTTCTAGGATTTTGTTGAAGGCTTCGACTGTTTTGTTGGCTTGTGGATGGTATGGACTGCTCTTGTGATGTTGAATCATAAATTCTACTGTAAGTAGTGCTACTAATGAAATAGTTCCCTGATCGCTAGTTACACTCCTGGGACATCCGAAGCGAGTAATGATATTTTCGAAAATGAAACTGGCAGCAGTATCCGTCGAACATTCTTGTACCGATGTTTCTTCTGCCCAACGAGAAAGATAATTGGTTGTTGTGATGATGTACCTTGCCTTCAAATATTTAGTTGTGGGGTTGATTGGCCCAATGAATTCAACTACCCATTTCTCAAATGCATGTAGCGCTCTAACGGGTTGTAATGTAAGTTCATCTCGGTGTGATGGCTTGCCTACTCTCTGACAAACATCACATGATCTGGTGTATGCTTTTCATATTTGAAAATTCTTGCCCACCATAGTCCTGCCTGTAGGAATTTCTGTGTTGTTTCCTTTCCTCCTGCGTGTCCTCCTGCAATTCCACTATGGCATTCCCAGAGTATATCCTGCCTTTCATGATCTAGGACACATCTTTTGAGGATGTTGTCTAGTCCTAGTTTATACAATTGCCCAGTGATCAGTTGATAATCTATTGCTCTGATGACCATATGGCATTTCTAGGTTGTGGAATATGTTTTAGGACAGGCTCCTGTACTAAGAAATATTGTTATATCCTATAGATATTTTGGTATGGCCTCGATCCTGAACAAGTCTGCATATGGGAGCTAGTCATCCACTGCTCCGCCACTTTCTCCTAACTCTAGTCTGGATAGATGGTCGTGTCTGACATTGCATCGTCCTAGCTTGATGATGACTTCAAAGTAAAATTCCTAAAATAACAACAGCCATCTGCAAATTCTTCCTTACAACATAGGTTTGTTAACTAGGTATTTTAATGTTGAATGATCAGTAAAGAATTTGAAATGAGACCCTAAAAGATAATTCCTAAATTTATATAAAGTGTAGATCATGGCTAAGCCTTCCCATTATGTCATTGTGTAGTTGCACTCTTCTTGTGATAGCTTCCGACTCACAAAGTATATAGGGTGATCCATAGCTCCCTCTCTAGGTTGCGTTAAGATAGCTCCTAAGGAAATTCCTGAAGAATCTACATTGACATAAAATTCCTTATCCCAGTTTGGGAATATCAGGATCAGTGATGTAATGAGATTTTCCTTAAGTTTCACAAATGCTTTATCACATTTGAGAGTCCATTGGAATGGTTCAACCTTTTTCAGGAGGTTTTCCAAGGGTACAGTAATGTTAGCATATCTCTGAATGAACCTGTGATAGTAGCCTTTATGTCCTAGTGTGGAGCACAATTGTTTAATACTCGTAGGTGGTGCCATATGCACAATTTCTGCAACTTTAGCTGGGTCTACCAATACTCCTTCTCGGCAGGCTATGTGGCCCAAAAGATTTCCATATGGCACAGAGAAGATACATTTCCTGATATTTAGTGAGATTTGTAACTCTTAGCATCTATCAAACATTAGCCTTAGTAGTGCTACATGTTCCTTAAGAAGACTATATATTGTCCAATCATCCATATAAACTTCTATGAACTTGTGAATGAACTCTCTAAAGGTTGTTATCACAATCCTAGAGAAAACTACAGGGGCATTCTTTAAACCAAATGGTGTCACATTGTACGCAAAAGATCCCCATTCGGTAATGAAAGTGGTTTTTCTCTTGTCCTCTTTAGCAATCCTAACTTAATGGTATCTTGAAAATCTGTTTGTAAATGAGTATGCTTCCTTCCCCGCAGCTTATTCTAGGACCTCATCGGTAAAGGGTGTTAGGAAAGGATCATGCACACAGGCAGAATTGAGGCTTTTGCAGTCCACACAGACTCTAATATCCTCAGTGTCTTTCTTTCTTTGAATAACTATCGGTCTGACCCATTCTACTTCTTCTACCAGAAAAATGATACCTTCTTCTAACATCTTATCAATCTCCTTCTTGAATTTCTCTTTTACTCTTGGGTTAAGACGATATGGCCTATGTCTGACAGGTTTGGATCATAGTTTTAACACAATCTTCATTTCTCCCATAACTCCTTTGATTCCCTTCAATTCTGAAAAAGTCTTTGGGAACAAATCTTCGTATTCTCACAGTAAACTCTATATTTCCTGACTGGTTTGCTCATCCCAGTAATCTCCCACCAAATATATTTTGGGTTGCTCTTCGATCCCTATATTGAGTCTCTTCAATTTGAATGGGTGATTATAGGAACTATCAGTCTGGCTAGGTATGGTGTTTTGGATATATCCACTCCCCTATGTCTCTTTGATGGCTAGGTTTCTTAGTTCTTCTAATTCGTCTAGGCTTTCTAAAGCTTTGCTAATATGATAGCATTATATAGGATTTTCAAACAAGGGTAAGTGGAGTTTACTCTGAAGTTCCTGAGTATGTTTGGGACACACTACAAAGTATGATCGGTTATCATTATTGGCTATAAAAATAAGTTCTTTAATATTTTGTAGGACTAATACAAGCTTGACGTACTTACTTGTGAATGAGAAGTCTTTGCAAAATTGAGTTGCGACTATCTACTAATCACAGGTCTGTCATCTAGTTTCCTTGTGTATAAACTAAGCTTTCTAGATTGAGCCTAGAGAATGGGGGAATACCTGAACCCAGAAGTGAGAAGGTATCTTCACATCCTACCACTGTGCCACACATTGTTGAATGTGTATCCTAGGGTTTGATTCTCTATTGAACAGTTGTATAACATGGATATCCATCTGGATTTCTGATTCTAACTGCTCCCTATTCCAAAACTTGTACTTGAGAGCTTGCTTCACCTCATCCCAAGTTATAAGTGCTACTTTATGAATAGCCCACCATCTAGCAGGGGTGTTCTGGAAAGCTATATCTAGTACCGAGATTCTTTGGTCTTCTCCCATAGTTTTTTCCATATTCTGCAAAAAGTTGTCTAGATCTGAGGTGCCATTGTATACTGGATGTTTTTTGACTTCAGTTCCAACCCATCTGGTCATTATGATAGTTGCGCATATTCTTGAGAGTCTTTCATGTAAACCTTGTTGCCAATTATCAAAATCCAGATATGAATCTTCGTCTGCTGACTGTATACTTCGCTAGCTTACTGATCCATCTGCAGTGGGGTTTATATAATTGTTTCTTGTCCCGGTCGTTACATTGTACAATTGGTCTAGGTATTCTCCTTCCATATTACTGTCTGTTGGTTCTGTGTACCCGGGTCCCACATATGGATCCAAAGGTTGAACTACCTTGATTTCCTTAGCTTCAAAAGTCATGGTATCTTTCTTTACGTCAATTATTGCATAATTGTCGTAGGCCCAATTGATGCCAAGTAGCGCAGGATAGGGGTCCTTGTCTCCCATGATCTCAATGACTTCAAATTCAGCCATTGTTTTTACTCCTGCTACATCGATTTCCATGTTTTCTAGTCTTCCTATGGGAAACATACAATATTGTTTTTCCATTCTTAACTAAATTGGGGAATATGTCAGTCTCAGTTTTCCCAAGGCTTCCCAGGTCTTCTTGGGTAGAATGTTCACATTTGACCCTAAGTCTAACATGACGTCCTTTATTTCAAACTCATTTAATTGGGATACCAGTCAAAATTCTCTTTCAGTTCTTACTTTTCTTTGTTGCACTCTCTGAGTACTTTTCTTAGGAAGGTTAGCCTGAATCCTTGCTTCGGAGGTTTCTTCATTCCCTAATACTAGGTACAATGCATTGCGCAACTTCTCTGTCAGTTGATCATCCCCCAGAATGTCAAAAAATAATTGAAACCAGAGGTCGATTGTGTTTTGGGGTTGCTCATGTTGTCTTGGTATGACTACAGGGTTTATGGGTGCAGGGGGTGAAGCAGGGGGTGAAGCAGGGGCTTGCTCCA